>WOXC01005491.1:0-49064 GCA_011680675.1 Gymnobelideus leadbeateri
ATTTTCCTCCCATTCCATACTTTGATCCTTTTTGTCCCCAAAAAAGGAATCTAAGGTTTGACTTCTGTGCTTGCTTTGCTTCCTTTTCTTGCTCATGATGCCACTCAACTACTTGACTTCTGAGCTTTTTGCCACAGTAGAACTCTGCTTCCAGAGAAGAGAGCTTTGTCCCAAATTGCTGGGGTTTTTGCATCTGCCAGAGCTATTAGCTGGGTGCCCTCTCTGAAACCTCCACAGGCTCTGGCACCTGGTCACACACCCCAGGACCTCAACCCAAGACAGCGATCCAGATCCAAGCAGGTTAAAGCAAGAGTGATTACCCCTCAGACTGGTCACTTGGTCCACCTACAATCTGCAGGCCAGGAGCTCTGAAGCAGCCACAGGGTGGGGGCTGCATGGCCACAGCACCTCTGCTGTTTTTCACCTTCTCACTCCAGCGGCAGAGGCCAGACCACACTCTTGGTCCCCCTGTTCCCAAAATCCATGCTGACCTTTTATTTTGCCTTTGGTATTTATGGGTTCATATTTCTAGAAACCACCACAGCTGCTGGTGGGTGATTCACTCTCCCCAGATTACTCTAGCTGCTGCTGGTCAGGGCTGCCCTGGGGCTAAAACTGTGGGCTCACACAGGGCTGGGCTCTGCTCCCAGCTTGCTGAGATGGACAATTCCTGCCAGCCTACCTTCAGCAGATTTGTTTCTCTCTGTCACTTTGTGGGTAATGTAGGTCTAAAGTTTGTTTAGAGTCATATTTTATAGGTATTTGAGGTAGTTATGGGGGGAGCTCACAAAGTTTTCCTACTTCTATGCTGCCATCTTGGCTCTGCCCCCCAGAGTCAAAATGTTTTAATTCAAGTTATATGTACATGTGTTCTATTTACTATATTGTAAGCTCCAAGAGGTCTGTCTTATTCACCTTTCTATCCTTTCCCATGGCCTGGCATAAGACTCTTCACACTGTATGTGATTAATGCTTTTTAAACAAGTTTATCAGCACATAGGATGGATTACTTCTGGAAAAAATACGAGATGATGTGGACAAAACTCTCACAGGATGAGGAGGCATGATCTTCCCCTCTAAAGAAAATATTTAGGTTGTGAGACCATAGACAAATCCTCTGCACTACTGAAGTATCAAACTTCAACATGATTAAATAGTATAACAAAATTCAGAGATAGAAGTTCTATGAAAGAATGATTGTCTCTTTCTAGGAGATACACTAACATCAAAAACCTAATATAGAGAATATTCTATAAATTAGAGGTTGAAAAAGCAGTTAGAAGTAAGTAATTTCTGGGTCTAGGGGAAGAAAAAGGATTCTATTGCTTCCCAGGGGCTTAATCAACTTTTAAATCGACACAATCCTAAGTCAAACAGTTAAATATTGCTGTGTAGCCAGCAACATCCCCATATTTTGTCTCCGTATCTACTGCCAAGTCGTTCCATTGAGTATAATCTGTTTCAGTAAAGATTACTGTAATAATAGCAATCATTAGCAGATTACTCTGCACATAAGAAAAAAATAATCAGTGTCCCTAAAGTCTGGACACATAGGAAATCTCTAACTATGCATATTTTCAAGAAATGAAGTGAATAAAATTTTCAACATTTTATTTAATTAGAAATGAGATTTCATAGGAAGGCATAGAAAAACATAGGAGCACATAGGAAATCTCATTAATATGGAAAATAGTGCCCAATAGCTAATGAAAGCTTTTATTCCATATGAAATTGTCTTGGATAAAATTTATGCTAATTAAATAAAATGATGTTGAAAATTTCACTCATTTCATTTCTTGAAAATATGCATAGTTAATGAGATTTCTTATGTGTCCAGACTTTAGGGACACCCTGTATATTTATTGAATGAATAACTATAGTTCATATTTCTACAGCACTTTACAAAGAACTTTCCTTACAACAATCCTATTGATAATGCAAGTATCATCACCCCCATTTTAGAAATGTGTGGCACATCCTAGGTCCCACTGCTAATGTTGGCAGTGTGGTACAGTGGAAAGTGGACTCAATCTGGAGTCAGAAAACCCAGGTTCAAACCCTGATTCTGTCTCTTTTTACTTGTGTGATCTTAGGCAAACGAATAATCTTCTCTGAGTCCATTTTCCTCATCTGTAAAATAAGGAGGCTGAAATGAATGATCCCTCAAGTGCCTTCCAGTTCTACATCTATGTTATGACAGTAGTAGAGTGGAAACTTGAACCCTAATCTTCTGTTTGGTATTCTTTCCACTGTTGCTCAGGCATGGTGAAGATCACATTTCTATTGATGTCTATTCTTCTGTGTTCTATCACCACAATGAGAAAAATGGAATGCATTATCACCAGGACCATTTTGCTATGCTGGAGGAAACAAGAATTTCAACTGTCGAACAGTGGGAAGTAGTATGGTATGTAGATGAAAGGGAGTCTGGGTCTCCTAGATTTACCATAAGAGCTAGCTTTTCTGGCATTTGGAATATAGTTGCCTACACTGAAAGAGGTATTGTGCATAAGTTTCATGCTATCAGCTATTTAGAAAGAATAGTCAACTATCAGGACAAAGAATAACAGAACATCATCTTCTACAACTACAATAAGTACACATGACTAATATTTTTCCATGAGAAACTACAGTAGCATTTTACCTTTCTTTGTCATGATCTGCTTCACTTAAACTGCTGTCTTCAGGACCAGAGAATAGGATATCAATTAAGGAATTCACCTTTTCACAAGGTGAAGTAATACCAGGATCCTCTGAAATCCATTTATCATTTTGAAGCTTTTTTACTTCTTTCATATGTATGACAGAATCACTGCTGAAAACAAAAATCCATGGAGGGAGGATTAAATTATTCTTTATTGAAAATTGATAAGAAAACAACGGGGGAAATTAAGTGAAAAGAAAACAATGGGGAAAATTATGTTTCCTTCTCTTTTAACACATACTACATATTGCTTGGACTAACCTTTCTTAAATAAGACCGAGCATATTCCCCAGATGATAAGCCCTTAATGGTTACCTTCTTTTGGGGTGCATCAAATCTGAACTGCCTGGCTATGAAGTTCCTTTATATTCAGGGCTACCTTATTAATCCAAAAAAGATTCTTAACACTACTTTTCAAAATGCAAAGTCCATTCTAGTCAGATTTGTATCTTTTCTATTCTAGGAATATGTCCTGCTCTAAACCTTCATATAATGAATGCATTTCCTTCACCTAAAATGCTCCCCATTTCATGCCTATATTTGGGCTAAAAGACAACTAAAAAACTGGGTAGTTGTTACTAGACAATTTGTGTGCAAAATATTTGGGAGTTGATAGAAAGTAGGGTTGATATGAGCCAACAATACTAAGAGAAAGTACAAAAAATTAATATGACTATAGGTTGAATTCTAAGAGACACAGAATCCAGAAGGAGGGAGATGATAGTTTCCTTGTACTATACCCTGGTCTGAATATAGTTGAAGAGCTGTGTTCATTTCTAGGATACATATTTTAGGAAAGACATTTAGAACTCAGAATATGTCCAGAGGAGAGAAAACAGGATGGAGAAGGATGAAGACCATGTGAAAGAAGAGCAGCTGAAGGCATTGCAGATGTTTATCCTAGAGAAAAGAACATGAAGAGTTGGGAGGATAGGTAGTGGTATATGTATTCAAATATATGAAAGTCTATCATATTTAATTGACCCCTCCGAGGGTAGGACTAGGGGCAGAGAAGCACATTTAGGATCAATACATTAAAAAACCCCAACAACTTCCAAACAATTAGACTTATTTACACCGAAATGGACTTCCTTAGGAGTTAGCACATTCACACGTGCATGACTGCGTACATATATGTGCGCGCATGTGTGTGTGTATGTGTATGTACTCGAGTGCACATGCAAACCAGTGAGCAAATAACAATCACAAATGTGGTAAGACTATTCTTTGATCCTAGCTTTAATGGACCTTACAAGCCTGCCTGTTGCTCTGTTGACAAAGCCTTTAGGTATCTTCACCTTTCCACTCTAATAAAAGTATCAAAGAAGGACTTTATTGGGAAAAAAACAAATAAACATCTGATACATTTTGTAATAATTCTTGATATCAATTTATTCCAGCCCCTAATTTTATTCATAGATTTCACAGAATTTGATTAGAATGTTTCTTGCAAATTAGCCTGCTTCAATTAACTTTTTGTCAAAACTTTTCCAAAGAATAGCCATTTCTCTGGTACTTGAGAATTATTTCTCTCTCCTACTGCTAAACATATACCCCAGTGAGGTCTTTTTGCTCTTTTTTTTTTTTTTTGGAGGCAATTGGGGTTAAGTGACTTGCCCAAAGTCACACGGCTAGCAAGTGTGTCAAGTGTTTGAGGCCGGATTTGAACTCAGATCCTCCTGATCTGAAACGTAGACTTGAGGGCCAGTGCTCTATTCACTGTGCCACCTAGCCACCCCCCCAGTGAGGTCTTTTTACTCAATGGCAAGAAAGGTCCTCGATACACCAAAATATTCATGGCAACACTTTTTCTAGTAGCAAATAACTGGAAACAGACTAATTGCACATTGACTAGAGAATGGCTAAACAAATTGTGGTCTGGTAATATAATGGAACATTACTGTGTGAACATTGATGGAACACTATTGTTAGAAATGATGACTATATAGAAGCATGATGATATTTCTATGCATTGATGCAAAATAAAGTAAGGACAACCAGGACAACAATACCAAATCATAACTGCAACAACTTAAATATTAAGGACAATAAAACAATTGAAACTAAATTCTGTGAAATTATAATGACCAAGCTTGGTCTAGCTGAGAAGGTATCTCCTTCCTTTTATGCAGAATGGAAGACTCTCAGTGTGGAACACTGCATGTAATATTGACATGATGGTTAGTTGTGCTGAACTCTATTTTTCTTTTTTACGTTTTGTTTTAAGGGATGTTTCTCTGGAAGGATGAAGAGAGATATATTGGGAAATGAGACTGATACAAAAACAAAAGATGACAATTAAAAAAAAGTAGGAATTCTCTCAACTACTCATGGCTTTACTGTCTCTCACAAAAATGGTCACTTCTCTCTAACCAAGGGAAACATAGACAACTTTCTATCTGTGTGCCACTGGGGTCACACTGTAGTGTACTGGCATCAAGGCAGGGAAAGACGCCCTTTTCAGTGCCTATTAAACATGTTATGCTTATAAAATATTGTTTTCTTGAACTTATGTAATTTTTACTCTTGAAATTCATTATCATATGCCTAAATTATTTGTTATCAAGTTCATGAAAGTAAATGTGGGCTTGCTTTTCTACATTCCCTCCTTCCCAAATGTCAATCCAGAACACTTCCAGACCGAGCTCTTATGAATTGGAACTCTAAAGTCATCTAGTACAATCTCAACTTGAAATGTGGATCCTCTTTATTCCTGTCAGGTTGTCATCTATCATCTTATGGTCCTATGTCGGGTTTTTTTTTTTTTTTTTGTGAGACAGCAAGTAGCAGTTGTCTACTTTTTGCTCTTCCTCAGCCTGTCCAGAACCCATATGAGCAGTAGAGGCCCTTATGGAGCAAGTGCTACATGGGTGCTCCTCTCTACTTTTTTTTGCTGATTCCTCCTTTTTCTTCCCCTATCCTGGAAGGACACCAAACCTTTCTTCTCTCCTTAGCCCTATCTCTGGAGGACAGAACCAGAATCCTCTTCCAATTCGACGCTCTGCTATTCCCTTCCACCCCCTCTCCACATGATGGTGGGTTGCTGGGTAGTTGTCTAGGTTGTCTGACTTCTTTATTTGTATCCTCAGTGCTTGGCATATGATAAGCACTTAAATTCATTCATTTTTTTAAATAAGGAAAGCTCCATTTATTTTTTTCCACTTAATAGTATTTTATTCCAATTGCACATGAATATAGTTTTCAACATTCACTTCTATGAGATTTTGAGATCCAAATTTTTTTTCCTCCCTCCCTCTCTCCCTTCCCCTCCCCAAGATGGCAAGCAATCTGATATAGGTTATGCATGTAAAATCTTATTAAACATACTTCCACATTAGCCATGTTGTAAAAGAAGAAATTCATTTATTCCTTAACACTTCTAATGATGGGATACTTTCTACTTACTAAAACAGTCCATCTCATTTTTTTTGGTAGCCATAAGCATTATTATCTCATTAAGACTTTTTTTTTTGCTTTTTGGAGGGCAATTGGGGTTAAGCAACTTGCCCAAGGTCACACTGCTAGTTTTTGTGTTAAGTGTCTGAGGCTGGATCTGAACTCAGGTCCTCCTGACTCCAGGGCTGGTGCTCTACTCACTGAGCCACCTAGCTGCCCCAAGACTTATTATTTATACATTCAAAACCTATCTTGATTTATTCCTTGCCACTTATATCTTATACTGCAAGTTATTCTTTTGGATCTCATCAAAGGCTAACTTCTCTCTCCTTCTTCAATAGATGCTGATGTGATAGTCCCAGAATAAAAGAACATACCACAAGCAAAAGGAAAATATATATTCATAGGACTTTCTTTCTTGACAAAAAACAAGAATGAAGCTGATGCACATTAAATCTGATTCCAGATTGTTAGAGCTAATTGCACTTAACCATTAACTTTAATATTTGATAATAATATTCCTATTAAATATTTTGACAGGCTTACCCCTTTACAAGATGGTGCACAGGTGCTGAACTTTGCTTGGAAGAAGAAATGCTCATTATTGGAATTTCTGCTCCAGGGATTTTATTTTCTTCATCTTTACCATGTTGATTGATCTCCATAGAAAACAGCTCATTAACTTTGCCAATCAATCTATTTTCACTTAATTTATCACCATCTTTTTCCTCCAATGTTTCCTTTTCATTGTAGTGATGCTTTTTCTTTTCCTCTTCAACCTAAAAGGAAAGCTTAGTACTTAGTATAATGGTCATTTTATTAAAAAAAATTATGTGCTTACTAGGGACCTGTGATTTAACTAGTCCAAACAGCTCTTAGAAAACTCCCTCTACCAATTCTGGTCTGAACCTTCTCAGCAAGTTATAGTTGTAGAGAGTTGTCTAGAACCTTGAGATGTTAAATGACTTGCCTATATATGTTAGAGGTCGGAATTGAACTAGGTCATCTTGACTTGCTATCCATTACGTCATGCTATCTCTCATATTCCTACTTTTAATTTGAAATATACATCTAAATATCTATATTATTCTCAATTATTTTTATTTGGAAACAAAAGTTGTCATAAATTTTTTGTACATTTTGTAATCAATTCCTATCTCATTTTGTTTTCTGATCCTTTTTTCATGTTCTCTCATTTCATGTTCTCTCATTATCCTAGCAGATAAAAGCAAACAGAGACAATGATACATTCAAACTTGTTTTCAGCCTTTTCTACCTTGACCCCACAATGATCCGACAGACCAAGCTGAGGACTGAAATAATTACCCTTCATTATTTTCCACTATACAACAGGTGTTTCCCATCCCATATTTAATTTCTCATTCTTGTCTGTGGAGTTCAGGGAGTAAAAAAAAAAACAAACCCAAACTGGAGGTAGTGACAGAAATAAATAGATCATCACTCATAACAACATAGGAAATTAAGCAAGGTGGGATTTAGGCAGGGTGACTGCTACATTCTGGAAAATCAATGCTGCTCACTGTGCACATTCATAGAAGCACAATCTTTTTTAGATTTGGAAAAAAATCTTAGTCTAATGCTATCATTTTACAGATGAGGATCCTGAAGCCCAGAAATACTAAGTAGCATGGTCAAAATCATACTGATAAACTAGTAGCAGAAACCAGTACACTGGGTGGAGGTCCTCACATTTGATTTGGAAGATGTATTCATAATGAAGTACATTATTTAGTACTTGAAAAAACATAGAAGAAGTAGCACTGAGCTTGTTGTTAGAAGGTTTAGACTCAGATACCGACTTGGTCCATTTCCTAAAGTCATTTAAATATTTTGAGCTTCAATTTCCTAGCCTGTAAATATGTGTCACACCTACTTTATAGGAATAGCAATGAAGATTAAATGAGATAATATCTACAAAGTATTTTTGTAATCTGAGAGTTATATGAAATGCAAATTACTATTTTTTTGGACAGAACCTGTAATTTCATTAGTGTATGTAACTCCAAATAAGGAAACTCCCTCTAGAAATGCAGATTAGTCCCTGCTTCTAGTCTCAGGATTGACTGGTAAGGTAGTATGTGTCAGGATGAAGCAAGACTTGATCCCAGGTCTAATTGAATGACTTTAGCATTCTATCCACTATCATCTGCTATACATTGAGTCATTATTGGGAAAGGATAATTATAAGGCAGACATATGAATGTGCAGATGAGCCAAGAGATGCTGGCCATATAACCTCCCTGATCCTAAACTTTCCTTATCCATAAGATAAATAGGGTTGGACTGGATGACTGCCAATGCGCCTTCCAAAAAATAAAACTCAATGATTAAATGAACTGTGCTAGCTTGATAGTATCTAAAGCCAGTCAATGTTCAAGTACATCAGAAGTCAATGTTTTGCCATGATTTTTCCATCTTTTGCTGACATTTTATATTGTCTCTATGTGCTAAGATGATAACTGTCATTAGCAAATGAAAATATTTTAAAAACAACTAAATTCAAAAAGAGCAGCATTGAACTTGTAGTCTGAAGGTCTAGGTTTAAGGCCCAATTCTGTCATTTATTACTTGTGGGATAGATAGAGAAATACTGTGTTAATGCCTTTTTGAAAACTGATACAAACTGAATTAGCAAAAATGTGTTTGATTTTGTTTTGATGCAAAAAAAATTGAAGTCTAAGAATTTTAGTAAAGTCAGTAAAGATAAACATAGCAGATCACAATAAAAGTATTAGTCCAATCAGGTGGATTTGTTAGAATTCCCTAATGTTTGCCTCTATTTTCAATATTTTAAGCCACATCTTACACTTGGCTAAGAAAATAAAAATGTCCATAGAAAGTAAAGTTATTTCAAATGTAAAACATTACATAAAAAAGAAAATTGCATAAAAAAGAATCTGAGTTTACTACATTTCTTTTAGGCCTGTGCCCTCTTTAGGCTTATCCTTGTTCTTTTGGCCACATAGTCTAATATTCTAATTTGCATGTCTGCTTTAGAAAGTTTCTTGTTTACATGCAAAATATTTTGTAATCTGATGGAGTAATTTAGATGACCAAAATAAAGACTATAAAAAGGCTTTCTGGATATTTTCCTTAACTCAACTTTAAAATTACCATTTACAAATAGCAAGCATTTAAAGACAGCATTTTTATCATGTGAAAAGTCAATTACACAGGATGACTGATGAAGAGGAAAAATAAATAGAATGTAGAGTGGCAGGAGGTGAATCTACCTCTTTCTGTAGTTGTATTTTTTCTTTCTCCAAAGCCAGGAACTCTACTTGCAAGACTCCTAACTCATTTTTAAATTTTTGCAAATCTTGATTTAATTCTTTATCCAGGTGCATTTTTGATATTTTATTACTACATGGAAGAGAGTGTCTCCAATGTCTTTGCTCGTTTGTAGAATTACTGTCATTGTGATCACTATTCTGGAAGAAGTTTTCTTTTAGTTTTGTTTTCTCATTAAATTCTGTTGCAGTAGTAAGTTTGGGTTTCTTTTTTTGGATGACTGATTTCATATCATCAGAGCAAGTAAGCTGGACACCAAAATGGCTTCCCAGGCCACTTGACTGTAGCAAATGTCTTGAATCTGGTTCCAAATTTGTGGTATTTCTGTTCAGACTTCCTGCCAGTTGCATACCAAATGCTCCATCTTCCTTCACTTCATTTATAGCTATTTGTGAGTTGGCTATTTTTATATTTTCTGCATCATAAGCAACATCCTCTTCATTTAAATTGCAAGTATATTCAATTTTTGGCATATTACCATTCTTATGCTGTAGGCTGCTACTTTCTGAGCACAGATTAGAAGATGACTGAAGAACATTTTCTTGGAAAGTGAGCTTTAAATTCTGTAAAACAGCATTTTCCAGACTGTATTCCCATTGTTCAGGAAATGGCTGAACTCCTACATTGAGAGTGCCTCCATATTTCTTCATTTCCTCAGTATCACTTGAGTTGTTTGCCAAATTAGGGGATGCTTCCTGTAATTGTTTTGATTCCTCTTCAAAGTCATATTGTGGTTCCTCTTCTTGCAGTTTCCCTGTGGACTGATCAGCAATTTTGTCCTTTTCATAAATTTCACCAAATATCTGCTTTAACTCAGTTGTAATGATTTTAAAATTCTTTTTGACTTCCATTTTCTCCTGGTCAACCCACATTTTTTCATACCTTTCTTCCCAATTTGGATCTGCATCTAAATGCACATCACCACTATTAGATTCTTTTTTGGGTTCCGGTCCTTGAGACATTCTTTTCAGAGAAAGTGGAAAACTAAGTGGCTTTACTTGTTTCTTAGATGCTGCTTGTTCTGGTATGTTGGCTGTTTCTAAAGTAACTTTATCCTTGGGTAATGAAATATGGAAGAAAAATTAAAGAATAAACAAACAATAGTTAAAATTAATCTTTTAAGCTTAAGATCTTACCTAGTCCCAAATTACTGTGTTTTAAAGGAATATTAAAAAATTATTTAAACTTTCCCTAAATGATAGAACAAATAAAATTTCAAAGTAAGTTTTATCCAGGGAATTCTGGATTAGGGTAGGTGTATTATTATGCATGTGCCATACTACATTCCTAACAAAACAAACAGCAACAATTTCCCATTTCCTATCTTATTTTTTATGATCTCATAGTAAAACACTTTTCAAAATCAGTTAAAAAGAGACAATAATAATTTCAAATGGCTAAAATTATGTTAAAAATATGTTCTGCCTAATGAAGGAAAGCAGACCAAATAAAATATAAACTTGGAATGAGATAGAAAATTCACCTTACTATTCCTTTTAAGTAGTGAGATTCTTTATTACATTTATGTATCTGCCTATTACTTTAAACTTAAGGTCACTTATAGGTGTGTTTAAATTATGCGAGTCTAAATTATGACATATGTCTATGGGAAACTAGAATGTGATTTAAAGTAACCATATTCTCATGAGATATACCTGTATAGAGTGTCCACTTCTGAGTTTTGTTCCAGTAAAAACCACATCACATTATTTTACTAACTGGAGTGTAGGAATTGGCAAGAGAAAGGAAATCATTTTCTTTATAGAATTAAAAAAAAGAAATAAGAAATGATTGCAATATACAACTTAGATCTATCAACAGAATTAATGAAGAGTATGGGGTAGGAAATGACTGGTTCAAAACAGTGATGTAAGACATGATTCCCTGGGCCCAACACAGGTAAGAACCATGGATCCAAGTCTAAAAGCAAGATTCTCCAAATGTTCAGATGTACTGGGATATATAGTCCCATAATTGGTTTACATGGGATAAACCACAGTACTGATAGTCTACACATATTTATTCTTGAATAAATCATGTTAAAATGTTTACATGGGGGCGGCTAGGTGGCGCAGTGAATAGAGCGCCGGCCCTGGAATCAGAAGGACCTGAGTTCAGAGCCGGCCTCCGACACTTAATCTGCACAAACAAAAACCTAGCCGTGTAACCTTGGGCAAGTTACTTAACCCCAATTGCCCTAAAGAGGCGGCTAGGTGGCGCAGTGAGTAAGAGTGCCGGCCTCGGAGTTTGGATGACCCGAGATCAGATCCGGCCTCAGAAAATGAGCACCCACGCATAAATCAAATGACTAGCCGAGTAACCTTGAGCAAGTTACTTAACCCCAATTGCTTTAAAAAAAAAAAATGTTTACATGACAGAATCACATTTTATTATTTACATGTGACCACAATTAACATTATTTTGTTGTTCAGTTATAACCAATTCTTTGTAACCCCATTTGGGGTTTTCTTGGTAAAGATACTAGAGTGGTTTGCCACTTCCTTCTCCAGCTCATTTTATAGATGAAGAAATTGAAGCAAACAGGGTTAAGTGACTTGACTAGGATCATACAACTAATAACTAGTAGTCTGAAGGCAGATTTCAACACAGGAAGATGAATTTTCCTGACTTCAGGCCTAGCACTCTACCCACCTTACCATGTAGCTGTCCATACCAAAATAAACTACTTTAAATTACCTATAATATCATTTTCCCCAAACTGGACATTTTAAAAGACATAATTTAAACAAGATGACATTTTATTCTGATTTTCACTATGGCAACATTTTATTCAACTGATTTTCACTATATTCCAAATTCATAGATCCACCAAATCTCTCAGTCAGAAGGAAATTAGTTCATTGAATTTAGATAGAAATCTCATTAACAATATCCCTAATAAGCTGACAGCTTCCAGCTGAACGCATCTAGTGGTAGGGTACATGCCACTTTCTAAGGCAGTTATGTTCTTTATTGCTCTATTAATTATTGATAGAAAGGACATTTTTTCCTTTCTTTTCTTTTTTTTTTTTTGAGAGGAAAGGCAGGGCAATGGGGGTTAAGTGACTTGCCCAAGGTCACATGATTAGTAAGTTAAGTGTCTGAAGTTGGATTTGAACTCAGGTCCTCCTAACTCCAGGGCTGGTGCTCTATTCACTGCACTACCTAGCTGCCCCCATTATTATTTTTTTTTTCAATGAACATAAAGTGATAGAATCATTTCATGCAACTGTAAGGGCTCAAAGGGTTACTACAGCCTTAGATCATAACCACTTTCTTTTTTGCATATTATGGCTACTCCTTCAGCTGAAACCTATGCATTCTAAGAAAATATTTAATTAACTGACTTGTTGAGGACTGTGGTGCTATTTGGGCAATACTCAGATTAAAGTTCGATAATACATTAATGAGGGTAAGTCACACAGTAACAAATTTTGGATTATTAGGAAAAAAAACCATTGGAATGGTGATTTTAATAGTTGTTTATGGGCCAGTGACATAATGAAGAAAGCTGTGAAGCTAGGCAAAGTATAGGATTGAAGGCCCTGATCGTGAATTGGACTTGGTTTTAGAAAGATTCTATGGGAGGGTGATTGTGTGACCTGATTCATCTTTTTACCCCCCTCTTGACTCTTGCTGGTGGGGAATATAACAATTTAGTGAAACATGATAACAAGGTTCTAAGATCAGA
Organism: Gymnobelideus leadbeateri; assembly: GCA_011680675.1. Classification (NCBI taxonomy): domain Eukaryota; kingdom Metazoa; phylum Chordata; class Mammalia; order Diprotodontia; family Petauridae; genus Gymnobelideus; species Gymnobelideus leadbeateri. Next base: position 13,104 of record WOXC01005491.1, read on the forward strand.
TTCTCTCTTGTATAGAACATCTGAAACATGGGCTTTGGAACTCCTCTAATTTCTGTTAAGCAAGACATTGCCAGGAGTCTCTAGAATATGGGGCATCCCAACTCCATCCTCATTGAGTTCAGATTATATGATTAGGATTAGTATCTCAAGGCACTGAAACTAATTTGGATACAGGGCTGAAGAACATTTATCTAAAATTTTTGAGTAGTTACAGGTTAAAGGTGAATATTCTTGATTCCTTGTAAATTCTATCCTGAATTACCATATGATAGTTTGCACATACTTAAAAGAAAATGTCCTAAGGAGGGGATAAGTAAGAATTGATATGAGTTCATTAAAAACAATTTATTCTAGACACTTTATAAGTTTCCTTTTTTTTTTAATTGTCAGTAGACTAGACAATAAAAGACGATATTCAAGGAAGGTCAAAGACACAGTGTGCCTGGATTTCAACAAGTATTTTAAAAAGGTTCTCACAAAATTTTTGTGGACTAGATGAAAAAATGTGGACTGTATTAAAAAAAATTAGGTAGGTTTGGAGCAGCTTCATTGGGAAGACCCAATGAACACTAATTTAATCTGGAGGGCAGTCAGTAGCTTTATCCTCAGTCTTGTTCTGTTCAATATTTTTAACTGATCGTCAAAGGAAGTGATATATGAATGTTTATTATTAGATTTGTTGATGTCATGGAATTGGGAAAGGCTCCTAATAAAATAAGTCACAGAACTGAGATTTCAAAGGATTTTTATATATCAGAACAATGGGCTGATGCTAAGAAGGTCAGTTTACAGGGGATAAATGTAAAACCTGGACTTGGATTTAAAAAAAACAAAACAACCAAACAACTACATATATACACAATTGGAGAAACAGTTTTTCAAAGGAGTTCCTGAAAAACCTAGAAGTATTTGTTAGCAGGCCATAAAATTAAGACTGATGTAGCTATCAAAAGGGCTAACAGGATCTTTGTCTACAGCAAAAGCAGTACATAGTCTCCCTAGTGAGAGATATAACAAACCCCTACTCTGTCCTGGTCAGACCATACCTGTATTATTATGTTTAGAAAGGACACTGGAAAAGAGAGCTTAGAAGTTATCCAGGATTCATATTACAGGAAGGTCTGCTAAGCAACTGGGGGTGGCTAGTCTATAAGAAAGAAGATTTAAGGGGTGCTGGGATAATAGTCATCAAATATTTAGGGGATCAGAATGCTGAAGAGCTTGCCTTGTTCAACTTGACTCTTTAAGTCAGAACCAGGAGCCCCCTGGTGGACATTATAGGAAGGTAAATCATAGCTCAATCTAAGGAAAACATCTCCAACAATTAGGGTGTTCAAATAGAAAATGGGCTGCTTCATTTGAGTAGTAAATTTTCAGTCACAAAAAGTCTTCAACTACTTTTGGGGGGTATTAGAGACAGGATTAGTTTCGTTGGGTTACAGATAGACTAGATTAACTTTGATCATCAATGCTAAGATTTTATTATTATGGCATTTTAATGCCATATATTAATACTGTAAAACATTGATAGAATTTAGTGTACATGTCTAAACTGATATAAATTCCAAGATATTGACATTCTAGGTTATTATCTTGCCATTGGTGTCTAATAATTTTGGCCTAGCTATAAAAAAGAAATCAGGACAAAGATACTCTTTCACATGCATCCAGATCCATGGTAATTCTGCTATCACCATTATTTTGCCTACTAAGGGCAAAATAATTATATGATCAAATAGTCTAAATTAACTTATCATGTAAGAAATTTATAAAAATGCCAGCAGTAAAAACTATCCAGGGACTCTTCTTTTACTCTATTATTATACAACTAGGAATGAAGTTTTGCTGTTGTTCTCTGTATTTGCAAAGAAAATTTCTACTCCTGAAATCAGACAAAAATGCATTTAAAAGTAAGCAAAATTCTGAAAAACTTTTAATAAAAATTGTATGAAAGGTACTTCTACTTTAGTAAAACATCAGAATTTGAATAGCATTTTTACATACCTGTTCTGGGTCACTTTTATCAAAATCTTCTTGGCTTTCCTTTGATGATGCTTTAAATTCCAATTCTTGTGTTAATTCTATATTAAAATTTAAGTAAAATTTATTTTAGAGAGAATTACTTTTCTTATATGAATGAAGTCTCCCCATTAATGGTAATGGCAGTTATGACAGATATAATTTATCTATTGAAATCTACTTTAAAATAAAGTATAAAATGTAAGACATTTCTATTTTACTAATTACACATTTAGCTGATTATTTTGTAATCTCAATCTACTCAATCTCAATCTCAAGCTACATTTTAAGTTTCTTGTGAGATGCTCATTTCATACCAAATCACAGGAAGCTGTGAGGATTGATTTATATATTTAATCTAGTTGAAACTGTTACATTTGAAAATGAAAGGTAAACTGAGGAAAAATGGTCTGTGCATGACCAATTTATTAGTTAGGCTAGCAATAACCAATAAACTGGGTCACTTGTTTTTCCCCAAGATCAAAGACCATGAGGTATGGATTACTAGCCTTCATAAAGTTTGGGGAAGTACAAGAGAACAAAGAACAGAGTTGAGTATGTGGGAAAATAACGAGATAGCTTATGGAGTAGATAGCACCTGGGCACAAGGCCATGACTGACTGGAAACTGGGAACAAGTAGGTAGCAACAAATCCTTCCTTGTCTCCTGTGCCTAAGCAGCATTCACTGCTTGAGTCTACTTGCAAGGTTAGATTCAGTCGACCAGATTTTGCTGGATTACAAGCCTGACATCCCTGAAGGATAGTCTGGTGGTATAAAGATACTAGGATAGACTCCCTGGTGTTCACACATCTTTTTCACGGGTAACAGATTTCCTTGACACAAGAATAGTAAAGTGATTAACAAGAGAACTGGATTTCTAAATTTAACTCATTACAGGACAAATGAATTTCTGAACTAAGTTCAGAGACAAAGAATCATGACTTAGATGGTGAAAGAACAAAATCAATTAAAAAAAGAAAAAAATAATCTGATTACTTCAAAACACAGAGAGAATGTGACACCATTGGCCAGGATTAAACCAAAAAACATGAAAATGAGATATGCAGATAATACTCTAGCAGTTAATTTGAAAGTCACTGTAAGACTTTTGGTTACCTAGAGCTAGACAGAATATGATTACATGGAGAGAAATTCACAGAGGTGAAAAGATTAACAGAATTTCTAAAGATTAGGAAAAGATAACTGTATATGCCAAAGGTCAAGCAAATTTTTTGACACAAAACCAACATAAATAGTTAAACCTGAACATGACAGAATTATCTTAATTTATGGAGTTTCTAATAACAATATTAAAAAAAAACATTCCTTAATGTGGTAATTGCATTCCATTCAAAACAATGCCATTGAAACAATTACTGGAAAGCATCAAGTATCCTGGTAATTTAATACTGGGGAAAAGTTAAATCAATTATATTTAGCTTTGGGGAAGATAGCTATAAATAATACAAAAACAAGAGAAAAATAAGAAAGATCATTCATGTGTAAATTTCATATATGAATATAAACCTATATAAGCCTAATGGCTTTAGGACTTGAAACACTAAAAAAAAAAAAATGAAGTAGGAACTCACAGGAGAAGACTAATTTAGCACAAAGGACTAAACTACCCCCTTTCAGTGTTTGCGGAATATGTTACACTGATTAGAGAAGAAAATCAAAATACATCTTTAAGAGACAGCTGCTAGATTCTAGGATGCAGGAGAGGAGGAAAAACAGGTAGGGAATTGTGTCAACACACAACTTTATCATTTGTTTTGCTTACCTAGATTAATAAATGTAACCAATTGAACAAATAATCTACCTATGGAAAATCCAGAATGTTAACTGTACATGCTGCTTCATTACCTTTTTTACCTTCCTCTTTTTTTAGAGGGAGCTGTGCTTCACACTGCTCCTGGGGGACTGGTTTATCTCCTGGAATGACAGCCCTAAACCCAGTCTCAGGGCCACTTCCAGCTGCAGCTGCTTCTTCTTCTTTTAATGGAATCTTTCCAAACCCTGTGGATCCTGACCGATTTTTGGTCACTGGTAGTGACTGGCAAGGATAATGCATATTAAAATTCAAATTCTTGGAACTTTTGTAACTCTCATTTTTCTGAGAAGTACTGGTAGAATCCCAATCAGATGCATCTAAAAAGGAAATATTGTAGTTAAATACTACATTGGTTTTAGCTACCTACAACATTACTTAATTTTTTCATGGGATGTCACTCAAGTTACAACTTAGCTTTATGACTTTATTGTGTTTATTTATACATCCTTTATTTTATCCCTTAGGTAACATGAGGAAAAAAAACAACAATTATTTTCTCTCTTTTATCCAGCCTATCCTCTTTTTCTTGGATTACCAGCTCTTACTCCCTCATCAAAATCAATCTCAGAGTGTAGTCCCAAAGAATTTATTAGTAAGATCCTTAGGGAAAGGCTTTTCTCTTATGATAACCTTTCAAAAATAATGTGTACATTTGACTTTTCAAATCATTTAGGATTAGGAAATAGACTTTGAATCTGTGATTTTTAACCTATTGATTTATTTACAGAGAACTCTCAGGTGAGAAAACTCCCTCTAATAATATAAGGCTGGTACCTTCTCTGAAACTCATAATCTTAGAGAGTTGCCTAAGGCATTCAGAGGTTAAGTGACTTGCACAGGGTCACTTAGCCAGTATGTGTCAGAAATGACATTTCACTCGATGTCTTTCTGGCTTTGAGGCTAGCTCTCTATCCACCATGTTAAAATATTTTTCCACAGAAAATGATTATAATTAGGATCCTTCCAGTGACTCTATATTTTTTTTTTGTCTTTTTGGGGGGGAGAAGGCAGGGCAATCGGGGTTAAGTGACTTGCCCAAGGTCACACAGCTAGTAAATGTCTGAGGACAGATTTGAACTCAGATCCTTCTGACTTCAGGGCCAGTGCTCTATCCACTGTGCCACCTACCTGCCCCAGTGACTTTGTTTTTTAAAAGAAAAGCATATTTGAATCATTTAAAAAATGTGGACTACTTTAATTTGACTAGAAGATAGCTTTTTTTTCAGAATAACCTAACTTCTTGAGGATTAATCTTTTAACTTTCAATATGCATTACAAATTTAGCATGAAAATGACAGTTTATAGAGTATAAATATTCCCCTTTCAAATATGATGACTACTTCTATAGTAGTTTCAAAAAGCGTAAATAAAGGACAATGATGTATGAAAGGGATAAACACCAGAATATATAATAAACATTTACATTTCTGGGTCTCTAATTACTAAAGTTATTTATAGTCATTCATCAAATCCTTTTATCTGGCTTTGGGCCTAACACTCTACTGAAAACTGCTTACTCCAAAGTTATCAGTGGTATCTTAACTGCTAAATCTGTTAACCTTTTTCTCAGTCTTCATCTTTCTTGACTTTACATAGCCTCAGATACTGTTGAAGTCCTAGGTCAGAAGGATAATTTCTTCTGATTGTATTTGTCCCTGATCTCATCCGCTCTCACGATTTTTTCATTGGGAAGTGATCAGAACAGGTTATACCAGACTATCTTCAAATTTTGACAGGATTAAGAGACTCACTGACCAGGGGATTACTGTTATAGTTTACCTAAATTTTAGCAAAGCATTCGACAAATTCCCTTCATGTCATCTTTGTGGACAAAAATGACAAAACAAGTACAAACGCAAGACAGAAGTACAGATAAATGTTTGTCACAATTTCTTGGATTTTGTTGGACTCTATGCTCAATATGAATCAATATAGTGGCCATAAGAGCTAGAGCAATTTTAGATTTCATTAAAATAAATATAATGTCCAGAGGAAGGGAGATGTTAATCTGGTTGACCTCTGCCTTGTTTAGGCCACAGCTGAATATTGTGCTTAGATTTAAGATACCATATTTTAGGACTGGCTCCTGGACCTCTCACCCTGTATGTCTTCCTGAACCTTCAAATTCAACATGAATAAGCTTCAACCCACAGTTTTCTTTCCCTTCCTCCTCCACCTCTGAAGTCAACAGTCCTTTCATATTTCTTATCTGTTAGAGGCACACCATCTTCTCAGTTATGTGGATCTGTATCTATGACACTTCTCATCCAAATATATGTACGTATGCAGACACATACATATTCAAAAGTTGCTAAGTCCCTATGATTCTAACTCCATAAAATTTATCATCTTCTCCCTTTTTTTCATTCCAAAATCCACCCTCTTACTTCACAAACTCATCAACTTTTACCTGGATTTTTGCAATAAATTACTAACTGCTCTTCTTATTTCTGATTCCTACCTTCTCTTGTCCATTCTACACAAAGCTGTCAGGTGGGGCGGCTAGGTGGCTCATTGAATAGAGCACCATCCCTGAAGTCAGGAGGACCTGAGTTCAAATCCAGCCTCAGATACTTAACACTTACTAGCCCTGTGACCTTGGGCAAGTCACTTAACCCCAATTGTCCCGCCTTCCCTCCTTCAAAGACAAACAAAAAAACCCCAAATGTAATCTTCTGAAGGCACTTAACTAGGCAATTCTCTTGCTCTAAAGCCTTCTACTGGTACCCTATTACCTCAGTTCAAGGGGCATCAGAGCTATGGAACCTTCCTTCCTCAACCATTACCCTTTTTCATGCTCTCTCCCCACTCAAATTTTCTAGAGCACTATTATCTCTCTCCTTTACCTCCTTTACTCCAGATCACGTAACACAGTTTATATGTTGTATACCTTCATAGAAAGTAAATTTCTTGAAGCAAAGAACTATTTGTTTTTATCTTTGAATCCTACAGTAAGACGGCAGGTACTTGATATGCATATAATACATGACAGTTACTTAATGCATATTAACTTAAACTGGGAGAATGAATACATAATTGGATTTATGCATCTTTATACAATATAGAAAAAAGCCAGAAAGTATAAAAATGCAACTTGAAACACAGTGTTCAAAACACAAAAGTAAAATATTGAAGACCACAAATTACATCTTTTGTTCAATGGGATTTTTAAAAATTCACTTATTTTCATACTTGTAAAGAAAGGGAAAAAAAGGAAAATACCATCAATGTCATCTGCATCATCTAAACCAAATTCTTCCATTAAATCTGTAATACAAGAAGGGAAGAAAAGAAGAAAAAAGAAGTATGAATATTGAAAATTCTTTAAAATATACTTATTTTCTTCCTAAATTATAGAATTACGAAACTTACTTGACTTTTTATTTCCCTTAACTGCTTTTTCTACTTCTTGGTTTGTGAAAGAATCTTTCATTTCAATACTGAGTTGAATGGGCTATGAAAGAAGATAATTAAATAACAAGATAGTTATATTTAAATTATTCAGTAAATATCAGATAATAAATTAAAAGTATTAATGTTAATACCTTCAAATTAGGATGTCTCTCAAGATAATCTGAAAGAAGAATAATAGGCTTATTATCAATTGTATTTAAACAGTGTAATCCAATCATATCTTCATGCAAAATGAATAGGCTTGTTGGTTCCTTTTATAGGATTTAAAGAATGAATGTTTTAATTTGGCATACTTCTTATTATGGCATTTGCATGACAGTAATTAGAATCAATTATTAATACTTGATATAAAACAAGAATATGGTTTTGGCACAACAAGCAATTTACCTTTCAAACAGATCAGATTTCAAGGGACTCAAATACATATGTGTATATATACCAACATATAAGCATGCTCATCAATGACAGATACAAAGCTTGTCCTTTTTAAGAGATGAATAATCAAGTTCCACAGGAGGTTAATTAGAAAATTGATGCACTAATGCTGCATCATATCTTCCAAGCAATGAGAGTAATTAATGCAATTATACTTCAAGTACTCCTAGTGTGGATGATTCCTTAGTCAGTTATAGAATTGGAAAAATCAGGCAATATGTAAACAGTAAAGATAAAATAGAATTTAAAACAATCTACAAACCACATTCTTATCACAGAACAAAATGGCTAGAAACAAATCTTCTGAATACATCCACTTAGATGTACTCTTGTAAAATAATAGTTAATAATACATTTAAATTTCTTTCCATACCTATGTTGCCTACTGGAATGTCTGTACTTCTTGTATCCATTAATCTATCCATCTTAAAGTTTCTTGATCCATTCATGAAAGAAGGTATATAAAATACATCTAAGAAATAATATACAAAAACTTTTTATTTTGAATTATGTTTAAAAAACAACATTCTCTTAATCATCTCAATTACTAATTCAATGTTATTAATATATAAAAGCAGATTTCAACATATGTAATTTAACATTAATGGAAAACAAAGCTATTAACATATTAAAAATAAATCTCAGAAAATAAAATATGAAGTTTTGAAAGCACTGTATATTTTACAATATTAAATTAGTTTACTATATGTCAATCTAAAAATGTCTTAAATTGTTTACTACACTAAATTATAAAATTAGGTTCACTATACATCAATCCACAAAAGTATCAAGAAATTAAAAGAAGTTAAAATAGGTAATTCTAAAACAGCACCAACCATTTACCTCTTATTTATTCCATATACATCAGTAATATAAGCACCATAATTAATTTCTGTGGAAATGTTTTTTCTCACTCAACTAGGCTAAAAAGGACATTAATTATCCTCCTTCTGCATATAGAAAAGACATGCAAATGGCCTAATATCTCTAACCTTAGCTCTCTTCATTCAGAAACTGAGGAAGAAAACACTTCAATTGATATGGATAACTGGAACCCATGTCTTTAATTTCCAGAGAGAGGGCTAGCCTATGCTGCGAGAGGTGAGCAATGCTTGTCCTTATGTGTGTATTCTGTGTGGGCATCATTCAAAGCCTGGCAATAAGGGGATGGTTTTTTTTTCCCCTCATAAATGAATGAAGAAGACTATATTTAACTCAGACAAGGTGAGAGAAAGTCTGTTTTAATTTGTACCCATTTCCAGAGCATTTAGACTACAGTCTAGAGCAATGAACTTATGGGTCCTTGGGGTAAGTGAATATTTACATATAATTTTTTTGTTACTATGTTACATTTGTTCTATGTTTCCCTTTAGGAAAAGTTCAGAAAGAACAACAGTAGTTGTATCTAAGTTTAGTAAACCCTGGGATAGATTACATTGGCATGTATGTAGTAGTAGTGCTCTGTAACATTACTTGATAATGTTTATAATAAGTATACCTTTAAAAGAAAACAACAAACCAATACAGTGGGAAATAATTATCAGGAAGACTAGTAAAATTCAGGAAAGGTTCCTGGAGTTTATAACTGAGAAATTTTCTGAAGGAAGAAAGAGATTTCAAAAGATGTCCTGAATGGACACATGGCAGGTCAATATACAGAATATGTAATAGAACATTTGTCTAAAAAGAGAGGATGGATTAAGGCTGGTTAGAGTCCTACTGTCAAGAGCCTTAGAAGTCAGCACTCCTTCATCTCCTAAACATTTGCTGGCAGGTGATTTTTTTTCTGCCAAGCTAATGAAAAAAATTTAAATCTATATTTTATTCTATGGCCACCTCATTTTAACATCCTTAAACTTTATAGCTGGATGCCAACATGCAGGAATGTAACCCAAAAATCTGCCAAGGATGAAAAGAGAAAAAAGCATAATCTATTCTTGAATACATGAACTGAGGAAGGGAGACATGTATATGTATAAAAGTAAGAAATAAGAACTCCCAGTATAGACTGAGGCCCTCATATCTGTAATGGTAAGCAAAGTAACACTTAGCACCTTGTTTCAGTTATTTAATTCTTTAGCACCTTGTTTCAGTTCGTGTCTTTGAGCCTTGCCCTGATTATATCAAGTTTTTGTTAAGAAACAAAACCTGTGAACCCTACGGTGGGAGGGACTTGCCAAAGCCAGGAACAGGATAGATGTAATAGGCAGGCAGATCAGGGAGGAACTAATGACAGATAAAAGCTTGAGCACAGCTGGGACTGAGCAGAACTGAGAAGAACACTTGTCTATTGTGTCTGTGTTGATTTCTCAGATCCTGTTGGGGGGTGGGGTCTGTGTAGATTTCTCAGACCTTGTATGTGGGTGTGTTGATTTCATAGGCAGATAGGGAATTGATGATGATGCCGGCAAAGTGCATGAATATTATTGCCGCTTTGTCTTCCTAGAAACAGAAACTGTGAAGAACTTGAGGTGGACTGGATACGGTGAGCTTCAATATGGAATGGAAGCTGGACGAGGAGCTGAGAGCTGCCTGCCTGTGAATCCATGTGACAACTGGGTGAATTCAGGCAAGAGCTGGAGCCATAGAAGAGGAACCACAGAATTTGGGAGCCAGCCTCAAGTCAAGATGAAAAGACCTCTCCTTAGGTACTTAGGGCTGACTGACAAGATCATGATTTACTGTGACCTAGGGGTGGGAGAACTTTGTACTTTGTACCCCTTAAGGATGATTGAGTTAAGGATGATTGGAAGCTAGTCTCTAATCAAGAAGAAAGAAGACTTTTGACTGAGAGATTAAGACAATATGACCTAGGAGTGGGAGACCTTTGTACTTTGTATCCCTTAAGGAGGATTGCTAATTAAGGATAATTAAGTTAAGGACTTACTGAATAAAACTATGTGGCCATTTTAGCAATAAGTTGTTACATGATATCATTGTAAATGTTGTACTTTAGTTTCTGTGAATGTTTTGCTTTAGTTTACTGCTGAATAAATAGAGAGTTCACTATACTATGTGATCAGGACCTTAAAGCTATTTACAGCAGCAGTCCTCTAGAGGGCTGCTAGTGCTTGGCTTTACATTTATCCTCCCTAGCCATTTATAAAAGCAAAGGAGTCTTTGGTTGCTTTCTCTTCCTGGTACCAATGCAGTCATATTCTACTATTTATATTTCTGACTTCCTGTTGTCAACTCTTTTTTCTTCTGTTACCATTTACTGTCAACAGCCTTTGAAATCTCTTGACCAAAGTTACAAGTGTCAGAACATTCACAGCCTTTAGAGATATGTAAGATTTTTTAAAATGAAGTTTATAACACATTTTCTTCACTTTGCATTTTATCTCATAGACCTAGGGAAAAATAACTGACGGTTTCAGAGGCAGGGGATGATAGATACCAGTGAAGTTTGAGAGGTAATGTGGATGCAGAGCTGGCCCTGGAATGAGGAAGGCCTGAACTTGAGTCCCACCTCTGATTTTGATACTGACTGTGTGACTATTAACTAATCACTTACCCTTTCAGTGCTCTAGTCAATTCTCTGATACCTAAGTTTCAGTGCATTAGTAGAGGAAGTTACCTCATACCATACAGGTCTAGTCTCTATCACCAAAAAGAATTATGTGACATGGGTTTGTATCATAGCAAAGCCATCTGTATAACCAACTCACGAAACTGACATGGAGCTCATTTTCTTTCCTAAAACTAACCACCATGAAAAGGCTGGACAATTATTAACAGAGTCAATTATTAGAGCCAATCTGTCACTCCAAATCAAACATCTATTTTGATTCTCTCTTTCCACTGAACTCTTCCGTTCTCCTTCTAATACCTCTCCCCCATTTTTTCCTATTATATTCCTTCTTTATGTCCTCTTTTTCTGATTTTGCTCAGGCAAGCCTTCAGTGATACTGCCTAGTACTGTTTCTGGCATTAAGACTTCATGTACCTTCTTATCTCCTGCATATTTGATTACTGAGTCCTTATCTGGCCCCCTCTCTCCACTCCCAGATACCACTTTTTTTTTAAGCAAACCTATCTATATAATATAATCTTACCTTCATGTTGTCTCATTGAAATACTGTCTTTTACTGTCTGATCTGTAGCTGCTGGCATATGCCTGGCAGATCCTTTGGGGAGACTTTCAGTGGGAGACTTATCAAATAAAAAGATCAACAATACAATTAGTAAGCTCACTGTAAAAAGCAGCTCAGAATGCTTTCTGCTAGTAAACTGTAAACTTCTCACTTAGAGAGAAATGAGAATTCTACAGAAAATGAAATGTTTTTATAAAACAGCTTCTTCAAAGAACAACCTCATGCTTACACTTTTCAAGTTTCCTTTTGTTGTTAGATAATACTGGTAAATGTAGTGGTTTAGGCTGGAGTACACTTTTTCATACAGAAATAGTTTACTTGTAACTAATGATAACATTTTAAGTCACGATATTATTGCTATGAGTTATATTTTATAGTACATTTAAAATACCATTTTCTACATGCTAACAATATGGGAGAAGAAAATAACATTTAGTACAGTATATAATACCCTTAGAAAAGGTGGTGCAGTCCATAGAGCCCTGGGATTGAAGTCAGGAAGATTCATCTTTATGAGTTCAAATCTAGCATCAGACACTTACTATCTGTGTGACCTTGTTTGTCTCAGTTTCCTTATCTGTAAAATGAGCTGGAGAAGGAAATGGCAAACCACTCCAGTACCTTTGCCAAGAAAACTGAAATTACTGAACAACAACAAAGCCATGTACAGTGCAAACTGACCTAAGTTTATCTATCTATCTATCTATCTATCTATCTATCTATCTATCTATCTGTCTATCTATTTATCTATCTATCTATCACAGAATGACCAAAAACTTTAGCTCAGTCACACCAATCATATCAATTGTATTAAACAATTCATTGTTGATTGCAGAGCATTCAACACAATTCCCAACTTCTCTAGAGGTCTTCCACACTTGGATTACACTTTTTTCTCTTCGTTTAATTTCCTAGCCTCATGCTTGATGTCTAATATATATGATGGCCTCCAAATCTCTTGTGGATCATGGTTTTTTATCTCTCTGGTACCTGGTAATAACAGTCTCTACTCAACATTTTACATACACTAAAAAGCATAAGTATACTCACTACCCTTTTCTTGTCTTCACACTTCATGCGTCTGCTTTTGATTACTTCCAACATAAAGTTTGGAGTTAATCCCTTCAACTCTGCCTATTTCAATTACAAGAGAGAATTTTGTGTGGCCCAGATTTCTGAACCCCTTTATGCCAGAAGACATGGAAAACCATCTGACTTTACTCTCAAGTTCCTAAAATTCTCACAATCTATGAGACAGCTCCACTTAAATGTTTCCTGAGAACTAATATATTAAAAAGTTACCTTAGCCTGTCATCATGTAAGCACCCCAACCCTTTCTAACTTCCTTGTCTCCTATTAGTGATATCTATATTTTTCTAGGTACTCAGTCTCAAAAACTCAGTTTTGTCCTTTGCTCTCTCTAGCCAAGTAATTGCTACATAATGCTGAATCTTTCTCTAAAATAAACAATTTATTATTTAATGTTTCCTATTTCCACAATCACTCCAGTTTATTTCATCACCTTACACCTACTGAAATGATATCTTTTTGCTTATAATATACCTCTGCTTCAGTTAATCTTCCATACTAATCACAAATACTTTCCTAAAACACAAAATTTCAAAATATTATTATACTCCCCAAAAAGTGACAATGTCTACTTGATGCAAATCAAATTCCAAATTCTAAAGATATTACTCAAGGTCTCAACTCACACTATCTTATTTACAGAAAATAATTTGTATTCCCTATTATAGGCCATCTGTTATAGCTAAACCTCACTCTTTACATTCCTTACAACCATCCTTACTTCTTTCTACCTATCCTCTCTCAGAATATTTTCCTCTATCCCCTTTGCCAATCATAATTTGGCCCTATCATTAAGCCCTAATTAATACCTTTTCCACAAATTTTTCCTGATTCACCACAACTTACTCTGTCATTTCCCATTGCACTGCTGTCAGCAGTTGTGTATGCAAGTTCATATAAATTTGATAAAAAATGGCCAAAAAAATCACCTTATATGTTCCTATGTCCTATCCTATCACTTAAAGTTAAACTACTCATGTAGTAAGAAAGCACCATTATATACTAAGTCTTTGTCTAAAATCTCTTACTTTATTGGAATATATCTTAATACCTAAAACAGCATATGGTATTGTAGCATTTGTTCACTGAATGACTGATTGACTAAATGAACGAAGGACATTTTGAAATTGGTAAGGTTTTAAGGGGTAGAGTGGAAAGTGCATGGCCTTAAAGTTAGGACCGCTAGATTCTATTCTTGGCTCCTTCACTAACCAGTTGTGAGACCTGGGCAAGTATATCACTAAGGCAATATTCACAGCACCAATGGTGACTATGAATATGCCAGCATAGTTCTGAATCACAAAATATAACAGACTCTCCATATAGAAGACAGAAGCAAAACATTTATTCACACAACAGAAAGCCTAATCCCAACACCAGAAAACCAAATCTATCATAGCAAGAAAAAAGTTAATACACCTTATTACTGTAGGAAGCAACACCATCCCAAACCTTCCCCCCGGTTGGGTCTTCCCACAAACACTCACAATCTTAGCTGTCTCCTTGCCAGCGTCCTCTCTTTTCCCCACTTACTAACTGCTCTGACTTGCAGCTTCCTCTCAGTCTCCCCCGGCCTTCCTGTTCTACCTGTTCAGCAAACTGGTACTCTACCTAATCCCTACCCAATGCCCCTGTAACTAGAGGGAGAGCCAGGAACTCCAAAGCCTCCATTGAAGGAGGGGGATCAGCACAGATATCACATTTCACACTTTGCTACATTATCAGGCAGTTTTCTAACTTCTCCCCCATGTCCCGGCATGAGGTAGCTTCCAAATTATGGATTTCCTTTGATATTCTGTGTTGTTTTCCTCTATTATATTGTAAACCCTTTAAGGGCAGGGATTATCTGTCTTTTTAAAATATTTATTTCTCTGGCCCTTAGCACAATGCCAGGCATGTAGCAGGTACTTAATCAATGCTTACTAAGATATAAATTTGAGAGAAAAAAAGAATCTATGAAATGTATTAGGAAATTACAAGGAACTATGGGAGTTCAGAAGGACCAGTGCAAGCTTCATATAATTGGTATCATTTGATTTGGGCCTTGAAAGATAGTTAGAATTTCAGGGGGCAAAGAAACAGGGAACAGTATAAGGAAATTTACTGGGGGAGGAAAAGAGCAAGGTACAATCAGGAAATGATAGGCAATGTAGCATGACTGAAACAGATACAGGAAGAAGAAATACATTTAACTTTAGTTTCACTTAAAATAGGAATATTCCAAATAGTTCAAGTAGATTGATTAATAACACTGTCAGTTTTAAACTGACTTTTTAAAAACTATGAGAAACTAAAGTTATTTGTGGATACCTTAGATTCACAGTTAAAATGTACAGTACATTATGTCTGGGGCTGAGTTTTCTTTCTTTTTGAATTTCATACAACAAAATGACTTGCATATGATAAAATTTTATATATATACAATAAATTGTTGAATTATTAGAATTTGGGATTATTATGACTGCTAATAAATATAAAGGAGAAATTAGAAATAAAATGTTGGAATTTGAGATTACAACTTTTTTTGTCTCACTTCTGTAGGAGGTCATAATACAATGTGAACTAATAATATATGGAAGAGAAATGGAAGTTTTAGAAATTAGATCTATTTTAAAAAGATTAGAAGATTTAGGATTATAATGAGATTATTATTCAAATTCTGATTCATATTCCTCTGTTTTTTGTTAATTATTACCTTACACAATCAGTGCCCATCTGAAGAACAAAGAGAGGTAAACTTAAAATTGGTCACAAATGAAAAGGATATTCCATTTCAGGATTTTACAACACTTAAGATTAAAATTATAACGGTCTGGATCGGGAGCCAAGATGGCGGAGTAGAAACAGCTCTTCCAAGCCTCTCTGCCCCCAGATTCTCCACAAACTATGTAAAAAAAGGACTCTGCAAATCTTCTGGAGCCCCAGCACCCACAGAACGACACAGAGAAGCTAACCTCCCGCTGAGGACAGCCCAGCACCCTGCAGGAAGGACCAGCGCAGTGGTCTGGGAGCCGGCAGCGCGCAGAGCGCAGGAGCCGAGCCGAGCCCAGTCCACTTGAGCCGAGGTTTTAGCCCCAGGGCGGCAGGGCCAGCACCCAGCTGGAGGAACCCCAGAACACCAGGAACTGTGGAGACGCCAGAATTATCAACATAACTTGCCTAGGACAAAGTAAGAGGTTAGTGTCCTATGGACTTTGGGACCTGTATTTGGGAATGCGTCAGCTCCCTCCCCTGGGGGCTAGAAGCCACTGAGGAGACACGCCATTTTGTAGTTTTCAGAGGCATTTCCGGCTCCCAGCCTACAAATCGTGGGGAGATCCAGCGATCAGTCTTGGGGGGTAATCGCTCTTGCTTTAACCTCCCTGGATCTGGATTGTGATCTAGGGTGGAAGTTGTGGGTAGGTTTATAGCTTGCCAGAAACGGAAGTTGCCCCCCACACGTTCGGGACGAAAATTCCTCTAGCTGGCCTTAAAGCCATAGTGTGGCAACAAGGCCAAAAGTCAAGCAATTAAGTGGCAACATGCCAAGGCAAAGGAAACAGAAAAATGCAACCCTAGACTCCTATTTTGGGGGCATAGAGCGGGAAAAAGGACTGTGAGGTCAGAAGTCCTGCTCCAAAAGCCCCAGGGGAAAACATGAGCGGGTTGCAGGCCATAGAGGACCTTAAGAAGGACTTTAAAAATCAAATAAGAGAAGTGGAGGAAAAAATTAGAAAGAGAAATGAGAAGGATGCAGGAAAAGTATGAAATGAGGGTCAACAGCCTGACTGAGGAAAACAACACCTTAAAAAATAGACTAGCTCAAATGGCAAAGGAGGCCCAAAAGGGCATTGAGGAAAAGAATGCCTTAAAAAGTCGAATTTGCCAGATGGAAAAAGAATCTCAAAAGTTCACTGAGGAGATTCATTCCTTCAGAGTTAGACTGGAGCAAATGGAAGCTAATGACTTTATGAGAAATCAAGATGCTGTTAAGCAGATCCAAACAAACGAAAGATTAGAGGCAATGTGAAATATCTCATGGGAAAAACCACTGACCTGGAAAATAGATCCAGGAGAGACAATTAAAAATTATTGGACTACCTGAAAGCCATGATCAAAGAAAGAACCTAGAAACCACCCTTCAAGAAATTCTCAAGGAAAATTGCCCTGATGTTTTAGATCCAAAGGGCAAAATAGAGGTTGAAAGAATCCACCAATCACCTCCTGAAAAAGATCCCAAAAAGAAAACTCCCAAAAATATTATAGCCAGGTTCCAGAATCCCCAGATCAAGGAGAAAATACTATAAGCGGCCAGGAAGAAACAATTTCAATATTGTGGAAACACAATCAGAATAGCCCAGGACCTGGCAGCTTCTACACTGAGGGATCGAAGGGCATGGAATATGATATTCCAGAGGGCAAAAGAACTGGGAATGAACCAAGGGTCACCTACCCAGCAAAACTGAGTATTTTGTTTCAGGGGAAAATATGGTCATTCAGTGGAATAGAGGACTTTCAAGCATTCTTGAGGAAAAAGCCAGAGTTGAATAGAAAATTTGACATCCAGACACAAGAAGGAAGAGATGCCTGAGAAGGTAATCAGGGAAAAGAAATCAAAAGGAACTTATCAAAGTTGAACTATTTACATTCCTATATGGAAAAGCAATAACTGTGACTGATGATATCTTTCTCACTATGAAAAATAATGGAAGAAGGGGGTGTGGTCATATGAATACATATGTGAATGTGTGTGTATATGGTTACAGTTATATATGGATAGAGGGCATAAGTTGAATTTGTTGGGAAGGGAGAATACTCAAGGGATGAAATTATGAGGTGAGAGAGGAAAGTGGCAAGAGGAGATGGGGAGAGACATGGTAGGGTAAACTATCTCATGTAGGGGAAGTGGGTGCAAAGGAGGGGGAGAATAAGGAAGGCTAAAAAGGCAAAACCACATTCACATTGAATTTGGTTCAGGGAGAAAATGACATACATACTAAATGGGATATCTCAGCCTGCAGCAGGATAGGGGCAAGGGGGATGAGAGGAGGGATGATGGATGGGAGGGCATCCTTGGGGTGAGGGGAGGTTGGAAGTACCCACTATAGAAGAGGGACAGGATCATGTAGGGAATGGACCAGGTGGGGGGTGGGATGAGTGGGAGGGAATTATAAGCAGCCTTGTACAATATATCTACTATGATAATGTTTTGCATAGCTAGACATGTACAACATATACTGAATTACTTATCTCCCCAGAGGGAATGGGTGACAAGGGAGGAAGAAATGGATCTGAAATTCGAGGTCTTAACATTAAATGTTTCAAATATATATAAATACTATTATTAATACTCTTTTGCTTGTAATAGGGAGATAAGATGTGCAGGCATTGGGACACAAGATTCATCTTCCTCCAATGGAAAAGTCGAAGGGGGTATGGGAGAAGGTATGGGAGAGAGCAGATTGGAGGAAGCGATATCTTGTGGGACTGCTATTCTGGGAGGTTGGGTAGGGGAATAATGGGGGGAAAATGATTGTAACTCAAAATCTGGCGGAAATGAATGATGTAAAACAGAAGTTAATAAAGTATTTGTTTAAAAAAAAAATTATAACGGTCTGATGAAGACATTCTGAAATCATGTTTTCTGAGTGTTTTAAAAATATAATGTTAGGGATGGTATTTATGTATTCTAAATTAGAGCAAACACACATACCACTTGAACCTTTTCAAAGTTCCTTCTCTCTGGTTTTTTTTTTTTTTTTTTTGCTTTTTGGAGGGCAATTGGGGTTAAGTAACTTGCCTAAGGTCATAAGGCTAGGTTTTTGTTTGTGTGTGTGTTAAGTGTCTGAGGCTGGAACTGAACTCATGTCCTTCTGACTCCAGGGCTGGTGCTCTACTCACTGCACCACCTAGCTGCCCCTCCTTCTCTTTTAAAATTCTATTATTATTGGAAACTTTTTTTTTTTAGCTTATGATCAATCAAAAATTCCATTTTCACTCATTTTACACACTTAAGTAAAATACGTGGTAGATAAGTAGTTTTTGAATCAATGAAAATCAAGTTATTATGGCCTTAAATATTTTTCACCTATTCTTGTTCTATTTTACCTATGAGAATAGAACAACTAAGTTTTAGAACTTTAAAGAGTGACTAGGTAAACTATAAGGTTCATTCTAGATCTAAATATTGTACTTCTAAGAAAACAGTTTGTTGATTAAACAAAATATTCTGTTTTTTTTTACCTTAAGAGAAGTGGCATATAAATTTGCATCAAAGTTTCCATAAATATCCCTCATAACTGATGCAGGAAATTCTGTAGGAATGTTTGTTACTTGCTTCTCTTTATCTATTATACATTTAGCTTCATTTCTACCATAATTACTAGGATAAAGAAAGAGATTCTGTTGGTTACTCAAATCCTTTTTTTCCTTCATATTTTCAAGATCTTCCTCATCTTGACTTTCTTCTTCATCCTCTGTATCTACATATTCAGATACTTCCTCTCTGTCTGTAACATCCTGGCCATCATGAATAATTTCCTCCTTCTCTTCCTCCTCTGGCACTTCATCTTCATAATCTTCTAACTGTCCTTCCTCTTGGTTGCTTTCTAATACTTTTTCTTCCTCAATGTTCACATATAAATTATCTGGACCCATCAGCATTTTATCTTCAATATGTGTATTTTCCTGAGGACTTTCAATTTGACTGTTGAGGATTTCCATTTCTAGAATCTTTTCCATCTTCATGAAGTCGTGATAAGCACAGGAGGAAAGGACAGAGGGTGATCAAATATGGAAAGAAGGATAGGAACCACAGCCAATATAATTACCTTATTAATACCCAGAAGAGATGACATCAACAGGAAAGACCTTGAAAAGGAGCCAAGTGAGGGATGGACAAGACAAGGGGAGAACTGGACTTGGGATGAAGGCTTAGAAATCATTTTGTCCTATAGTCTTTTTCACTATCTGATTGATTGTGTCCCCCAAAAGTTCTATGTTCTCTACTGACAGTGCGACTCTTTCCATCTACTATAAAAAAATAAAAGAGTATGTGAACAAATCTATAATTTCAAGGCAAATAATAATAATATGAGAGTGTAATTCATGAAATAGCTTACAGTTTTTCTTTGTTTTTTTGAGAAGAATTCCTTTTCTGGTTAAGTTCGACTTGGAGAATTCTGTTAAAAAAAAAGGTGGTAAGATGTATTAACAATGCAATATTCACTATGCCTATGGCAATTATAAATAGGCTTATGTGGTTATTAATCACAAAATATATCAGTCTCTCTATATGGGGGATAAAGCCAGAGAATTTATTAAAATACCAAATAACCGAGTCCCAAAACCAGAAAGTCAAAGCCATCATGAAATTGGCACAAGTAGTTAACATAGTAAACAACCACATTCTTAAGCCTTCAAAACAGAACAGGCTACTTCAGGCAAAGGTCCTTCTCTCCCGACTCTCAGCAACTGCTCAGCGGCCAGGAAGCGTGCTCACAACAGCTCCGGCCCCCCGCAGTTCCAGTTCCTGGTAGCCCCCAACAAGAGTCCTTAGCAGAAATTCTGGTTGGCTTAAAAAGAGATTTGGGCCTCCACCTCTACCTTGGCTGCTGCTGCTGCTGCTGCTGTTGCTGTGGCCACCAACAGTCCCCAACAGTCCCCAACAGTCCCCAGCGGAACTCTAGCTTTTTTTTCCTCTTACTCTTGCCCCGCCCCTTCCTGCTAGGTCAGCAAGTCCAATGGGGCATGGAAGATCTTTAAATCCCATAACCCTTACATAAGAATAATGAGTATCAATTTCTATGAAATACTAACATTAAATAGTCCACATTTCTCTGAGGTGTACTATTGTAATGTATATAATCTGATCATCATATAGAAAATAAAATCTTCTGGAGTATTTTGTTCACCAAAAGCCCATACACCGTGAAGTGTAATTTTATTCTTCAACAACCTGTCTTATCATTGAAAAATACTAGGTTTTAGAAATTAGTATCTCGATGTATCATTCAAATCACTAATTATAACCAAGAAAGTTAAATCTCTTAGTTATGAGTTTTAGCTTCTTTATGTATTTTGGAGAAGTAAAAAATTAGTCTGAGTTACTTCTTTTGTTAAAGCTAATGGGAGGAAAAGACACACCTGAAGCCTCAAGACTAGGGAAACTAGGGCAATACTGGTTTCAAGCTCACGGTTTCTAGGTCTGGTTGCTAGGTTCACTGCTTGACACAATCAGCAGGAAGAAATCAAAGGTTCTTGATAGCAACTGGCCACTAAGCTGAAAAAAAAAATACAAGCTATAAAGACCGAAGTTCACACAAGATCTTGAGTGCCTTCATTGTACTACTGAGGAAAAGCTGAGATCTTGAGTCGTCATTTCTTCATCTAAGGACTAGAATTCCTGAATATATGTTAAATATCAACTGCAAACTGTTGTATTGTTTGAATTTTTTGTGTTGTATGTATGCACTTGGAAGGACTAAGCTTTAGCCTCTAGAAATTATTTAGGTCTAGGAAAAACTGTGAAGGTGATGGTGGATATTTTATTATGTACTGTTTACTGCTTTTGAGTTAATGCCAAGAATCAAGTATTATATATACCTGACAACCCTCTAAAACATCAATTCTTTACAGTTCTGTTTGTGTCATAGGCCTCTTTGGCAGTCTAGTAAAACCTATGGACCACTTTTCTAAGAATTGTTTTTCACTGCATGAAATAAAATATGTAAGTTTAAACAGGAAATCAATTAAAAATTAGGAAATCACGCAACCATTCTGACTGTGACCATTACACATTTATGTTATATAATCTCAATTGGACCTTTACTGCTTCTAGACAATCCTAGAATACCTTCCTTAATCAACTCACTATCCCACTCTCCACAGCTGCTCTTCCATAGTTTTTCATCCCCTCACAAACTTTCCATGGTTCTCTCTTCTCTCACACTTTCATCTGTTTCATACTTTCAACTTGCTTTATATTTTACCAAAAAAATTGAGGCCATCTGATATGAGCTCCCTCTTCTCCCCTCTTCCACTTCTCCTATCACTAAGATGGCTTCTGTCACTATCTCCTTCATCCCTATGTCACATGATGAAGTGTCCTTACTCCTCCTAAGGCTGAGCCCTCTACTTGTTCAGGTGATCCCACCCC
This sequence comes from Gymnobelideus leadbeateri, assembly GCA_011680675.1. Lineage (NCBI taxonomy): Eukaryota > Metazoa > Chordata > Mammalia > Diprotodontia > Petauridae > Gymnobelideus > Gymnobelideus leadbeateri. Next base: position 35,127 of record WOXC01005491.1, read on the forward strand.
ATCCCAACACCTCTAACAGATCTGACCCCTCTCTCATACTGACCCTCACATTTATTTTAAATCTCTGCCATCTACTAGGTCATTCCCTATTGCCTACAAACATGCCTATGTATCCCACATTCTGAAGGAACCCTCACTAGATCCTTCCATCCCGACTATCACCTCTCTTCTCTTTTTTGCAGTGCTGTAAGTCATTGCCACCGAATCATACTTCCTCCTTATACTTACTAGAAGCTGCCAGAAGTGTATACATCATGTACCAAGTAACAGACATAATCAAAATGAAATTAGAACACAATATTTACAAAATAAAGAAATATGGGTCACAAACAATATTATCTACCAAATAAAACTTGGTATGTTTTACAAGAGTAGGAGATGGATATTTGAACAAAAATAATGGATAGAGCACCAAGCCTATTAGGAAGATCTGAGTTCAATTTCTGCCTTAGACCCTTATTAGCTATGCCTCAGTTTCCTCATTTGTAAAATGGGGATAATAACAGTACATATCTCACAGGGTTGTTTTTGGTTTTTTGGGGTTTTTTTTTGCTTTTTGGAGGGCAATTGGGGTTAAGTAACTTGGCCAAGATCACACGGCTAGGTTTTTGTTTGTGTGTGCATTAAGTGTCTGAAGTTGGATCCAAACTCAGGTCCTTCTGACTCCGGGGCCAACGCTCTACTCACTTCGCCACCTAGCCGCCCCAGGGTTGTTTTTTTTTTTAATCAAATAAGACAATAATTGTAAAGTGCTTAGCACAGCATTTGACACATGGCAAGTGCTATATAAATGTTAGCTATTACTATTAATTACATATAGCCCCTTAATACTGCCAATTCACAAAAAAAAAAAAACAGAAAAAAATGGCAATTCATTCAACTCATATTCTTATGTGTCAGTTATTCTACTAAATTCAATGGGAGATAAAAAGAGATGTTCCATTCCCCAAGGAGCTATGAGATATTTACACCAATAACTGTAATATAAAACAGAATGATAAATATGTGAAATGTGATGCAACTTAAGGTATTAATGGGCATCAAAGGAGAGAGAGCTTATGTCCATATAGCAAGGGAGAAAGAAATGGGATCAAGGAAGATGTCATGAAATAAGTAGCATTTGGCTTAGGCCTTAATTTATACATTAATTTGTGATTTACAGTGTCAAAAGACAAATGATAGAGAAAGATATTTCAGGAAGAAGGAACTAACTATATGAGTAAAGTCTTAGAGGTTGGAAAGTACAAGGTGTAATCAAAGAAGAGTGAGTAGTAAAATTTCAATAGCACTAGATTTCTTTAGGCAAGCAGTAGAAGGTAAGGTTTTAGATTTTAACATACTGTACACTACAATAAAATCTACCTATATTATTAATTTAAATATTTAAAATTAAGAGCTGTAATAAATGGAATAAAATCTTTTTTATCAACTATGGAGAATACTTTTTATCAAGCAGAAGAATTGTTAGAGATAAAAATAGGTTTGATTATAGAGAGATCTGTTCAACAAAAAAATTTATGTTTCTAAAATTAAAAGACTAGAACAAGGATGGAAGATATTTTAAATAAGTACATAAATTAAGTTGAACAATGACAATATGTGATATATACAATCTTCAACATTCAGGTGGTTTAACTTTTGCAACTTCAAGCATTTGCGTGATTTAATAACTTCATTTTTACTTTCACATTGATAACCCCTAAACACAGCAGAGAAAAAACAAAAAGTCTCAATTTTTTCAGTAAAATATGAGGCAAGATTTTTAGCTGAGAAGGTACAAAGTGAACTGTAGGAGGTTTGAGAAGGGATGAAAAGGTTTGGAAGAGATGTTGTAAGTGGGATAGTGAATTAATTAAAGAGAGTATAAAAGGATTGCCTTACATCAGTGAGAGCCCAGTTGACTTTATGTAACATAAATTTGTAGTGGACATAGTAAACACAATTCCATGATTTTCTCCACCTTTAATGAGTAGTATGTGGTTAGGAGCAATGACAGTAAATGATAGAAGTGATTCAAGGTTGAAGCTTGGCAGGACACAATTGGCTAGATGATAAGAGGTCAAGGGACTCAAGGAAAGACAGTGTAGACTTGAACAAACATATTTAATAGCCCACCAAGAAGTCCAGATGGAGAAAGGAGAGTGTACCTACAGGAAATATGGCCAGGATTAGAGGTCTGTCGATAGACATTTATTAAGTGTCTGCTATGTAAATGAGACTGTGCTAAGAGCTGGGGATACAAAGAACAGCAAAAGACAATCCCTGCTCTCAAGGAGGAGACAACATGAAAACAGCTCTGTACACTCAGGATAAACTAGAGATAATCAACAAAGGAAGACATCAGCATTCAGGAGGATTGGGTAAAGCTTTTGTAGAAGGTAGGATTTTGGCTGGGACTGGAGAAAGCCAGGTAAAGGCAAGAGATGGAGAGGAGAGAAGAAAGAATTCCGTACATGGGGAGACACCTAGTGAAAATGCCCAGAGTCAGGAGGTAAGAATGTCTCATGCTAGGATCAGCAAAGAGTCAGTGTCTACTCCATGTTTTCTTTCTAAAAGACTCTGACAAACCTGGAGTTGATGATTCTGTTCCTGGCCAATCACAGATGAAGGAGAATTAGATTTTAGTACTAAGGTAAAGTTTCTTTATTCCATTTTTTCTTAGTCTTAAATTTCAGTTTGGTGAGTGCTCTGCTTTGTGAAAAAATAAAACCATTGGGGCAGCTAGGGGGCGCAGTAAGAGCACTGGCCTTAGAGTCGGGATGACCCTGGGTCCAGGCCTCAGAAAATGAGCACCCACACATACATAATGACTAGCCGTGTAACCTTGAGCAAGTTACTTAATCCTAATTGCTTTAAAAAGAAAATGGTTGTAAACATAAAACCATGAACAAAAAAAAAAAGTAAAATTTTAAATAGTGTCCTTAGTATTTAACACCAAATGAATTCAATGCATTTGGAGCCAAATGAGTTAAAAGCAAAAACGCTTTTGTTTTGGGTCAGACTTTAAGTTTCTTTCAAGTTTCCCCACCTCCAGTTTGTAATTTTACTGAAAAAGTAGGTAAAACCAATGTGTGTACAGTTTACTTTCTACTGATATCTCTATCACTTTCCATATTTCCTTGTAAGCTTTGTTATCATCTGTGTACTGGAAAGAGTATTAGATTTGGAGTCAGAGGACCTGGGTTTATATCCCATGAATGCCACTCTTAAATATATGACCTTGGCGAAGTCCTTGTTTCCCAGATGATATTTTAAGTCTCTTCTGGTTCTAGATCTATGATCCATTACATAATATACTGTTCTCCAAATGTTGGGTTTAGAGATTGTTTCCACTTTCTTAGCTATTCCCAAAAGAGCAGCTCTGAATATTTTTATATAGCTAGGTCCTTTTTTCTGTCCTGTGCTCTTTTTAGGATGAATTCAAAGCAATGGAATCACAGCAATGAAATCAGGATATATGATCAGTTTTATGACTCTTATATGTTGTCCTCCAAAATATTTGCACTAATGTGCAGTCCCACCAGTGGTATCTTAGAATTTCCCACAACTCCACCAATTTACAATTTTTGTAGCTTTTGACATTCTAGTTGATATAATAAACTTATGTTGATTTACATTTCCCTGATTATTGGGAAATTGGAACATTTTCCTTGAGGTATTTTATTATGTTGAGAGATATGTATCAGTTACAGTCAATCTTCAATTTTTGTGTAGGTCACATTCTTAGAAAATGGCACAGTAGTCAAAAGCTAGCAAGTGTATACATTGAACATATATATATGAGAATAGAGGGTTAGGTTCCTATGACCACCAAAAACTGTAATTTTGTAATAGAAATTGCTAAAAATACCATTTCTAACCCAGCTTAGTCCCCTACTCTTAGACTAATTTTCTGCCATCCCCCCAGGTGGATACCTTTCCTTTGCCCCTTTTCCAGTGTCCTTTCATATACTGTTTTTTCATTAGAATTTAAGCTCCTGGAGGGGAAGGGCTGCCTTTCCTTTTCCTTGTATTTGTATTCCCAGCCCTAAATACTGTATCTGACATATACTAAGTGCTTAATAAGTATCTTTTCTGAGCTATATAATCTTGTGATCCCAGTACTGGTTACAATTTTATTGTAGTATGATTTGTAAAGGTTGTGTTTAGAATTTCTGTCTTTAAAAAAATGATCATTTCTTTGCATCCTAATCTACTTTCTTAAAGGTTCTATATGATAATGAGATATATTTATATAATGTTCTTGTTCAGAAGACCACATGAGACTTGCACTACATTTGGGGAGAGTAGTTGTAACACAAAACTTGAGTTTTAAAGGCAGATAATTAGATTATGCAAATGAATGCTTGAGAAGTTCTTTAGTCTACAAAGGTGGGATGAACAAGACCAGTGATGTGCCTAGTAGATACCACAGACTTTCAGCATTGTGCCTCTTGTTTTGTTTTTTTTGTTTGTTTTTTCTCTGCTGTGTTTAGGGGTTATCAATGTGAAAGTAAAAAATGAAGCTATTAAATCACGCAAATGCTTGAAGTTGCAAAAGTTAAACCACCTGAATGTTGAAGATTGTATATATCACATATTGTCATTGTTCAACTTAATTTATGTACTTATTTAAAATATCTTCCATCCTTTTTCTAGTCTTTTAATTTTAGAAACATAATTTTTTTTGTTGAACAGATCTCTCTATAATCAAACCTATTTTTATCTCTAACAATTCTTCTGCTTGATAAAAAGTATTCTCCATAGTTGATAAAAAAGATTTTATTCCATTTATTACAGCTCTTAATTTTAAATATTTAAATTAATAATATAGGTAGATTTTATTGTAGTGTACAGTATGTTAAAATCTGTCAGATAATATTATAGACTAGAATAGACACCATTTGCATAGTAAATTAGAACAGTCATGATGCCTTTTTGGTTTGGAATGTCCATCTGTCTACCTAATACCAATCAATGTGCACCATTTCCTTCAGGAGCTAATTTAAGACATATCTCCAGACTTCCATGAATCACAGAATCAGAAAAATCAATGCAGGTCACAAAAAAATTTACCTGGTTCCCCATACATACATGAAGTAAAATTATTAGCCTTTATCTTTCTAGGTAGATGCTACAGAGGTAGCACCTTTGTACAACCGCTGTGGTAATCTGCTTTAAGGGAGTTTTAAATCCAGAGTTATTACTCTTTTCCTGCAGCTGTGGGGGGGACGGGGTGTGGATTCAAGGAGGGTAGGGTATATAACTTGCAATTTCATTGGTGGAGGGAACTTCCAGGGAGGAAATAATGTAGATTAGCAACTATGCTGTGTCAGAGAGTTGCCTGGGAACACTGAAGGATTTAATGACTTGTCTAGGGTCACAAAACAAGTATGTGACAAAAGGGGACCGTTAACCCAGTTTATCCTCACTCTCAGACCTACTCCTTATCCACTATCCCCAAGGCACTTCTTGTCTCAGCTCCTTGAGAAGTTCTCCTTGAGAACCACACCCACAAAAAACCTCTTCTTGATTCTTTGAAAGGCCCGCCCAATTTTGTCTTCCTTCTCCTTCAACTTGCCAATTTATTTGACTTACTAGGCCTTGTCTTTTTAATCCTCCTTATCCTTTTACCTCTCCTTCAGTCTGATCCCATCTCCTCCTCCTTCTTCATAACCTTCACATCATCTTCTTCATTACATCCTCCTCCATCTCTTCAAATCCTTCTCCTTTTCTCACTTTCTTTTCCTCCTTTAGAAGGAGTCTTTCTTTCAGCTCAAGTCACTTTAATTTCTCAAGGCCTCCTGAATTTTTTATATGATTAATTTGCAATCTCTGACCTTTTTCAAAATTCTAAAGGATTTCAAATCATCCTCACAATTCCTTCTCCTTCTTGAGTTCAGGTTCTGCTCCTGCTCCCTTTTTCACACAATTTCCTTTGGACAAAAGAAGGAAGAAAGGCTCCGAATATTCAGCTTCTCTGTGTCACATGATTATTCTCACCAACCTCTTGACACACTCACATTCCTCCCCTTTGCCTCTTATTGGTTCTTTTTTTTTATTTTTTCAAAACCTTTGTATCTTTTCTAGAAATACCTGATCATCTGGAGATGACCTCCAGCCTTTTTACCTTCTTCTATACTGACTAACTCTAAACTAACTAAACATGGTACAAAATGTGCAGATGACCACAAAATAGCCTGTGTTGTGTGAATATGAGCTCACTGGAAGTGAGAATTTAGTCCTTAGTCACTCCAGTTGGTGGCCTTTACAGCTAATGTATTGCCACATCTGCCCCCCAGCCTTGCCACCTCTTCTCAAGATATAATGCCAGCTTGCCTGGATGCCTCAAATTGGGACCAAGAATATTCCTGCTTAAGTCTCAATGTGGAAGCAGTTTTCAAGCAGAAGCCACTTACTAGCCACTTCCAACTTCTTTCTATTGCTTCTCTCCTTCTTGCTGAGAAATTTCCAATGCTATTCCCTGTCTTGATTTAGGGCCCAGTGACTAATCCACACTCCATGTGGATAACTTCTTGAATTCATAATCCCTGAGCACTTACATTTCCACATATACATATATATATATATACACACACATATACATATATTTGCACTATAGATGTGCCTTACGAGGCTTATTAGGAATCCATCCAAGGTAGCTAATACATAGTGTGGCCATGTAGAAGAACACAGCTTACTCATTCTTCTTTCATCCAAGTACTATTTATTAATAGTTCTCTTAGAGGATTGTAGATAGGGAATAGGTCTGGGAGTACAAATATACTGGATTCAAGTTCTCCCTTTGTCAATAATGGTTTTATGAGCTTAAGCAAGTCATTTAATCCCTCACTGCTCCCAGGCAACTCTCTAAAACACAACAGTCACCAATCTGTTTAATAAATAAATATACTAGAATGGTGTTTAATAAACATAATTCTATTCAAGATAATGAAGTAAAAACATGGGTTAATGTGATGGTGGAAATTGGTTAAACTGAAAATATGTTATTTTGGGGGGCATGAGAATCAGCTTTGCCTTGGATTGAACCATCTATTGGAGCATGGACCATGTGAATTAATTAATTAAAATAAATATTAACCTGCCATGAAGCCTACCTGCTCATACATTCTTCTAGGGAACTTTCTTCCACTACTGGAGAAAGAAGTAAAATACCATTAAAACACAAATACCAAGACATGACATTAATATGAAAAGTATAATTTGTGAAGCTTTTCTACAATGTGCTTTTTGGGACATGACAAAGACCCATGATACAAATGGAATTATGCTATAGATAAGTGTCTTAAGTATCAAGGCTTTGTGGGTAGAAAGAGGTCTTCAATTATCACATATCTGTCAGTGATTTCTTTACATTAGCCATTACCCTAGCACATTCTTTCACACTGAGCACAACATGACAAGGAGCTATCATAAATGGAAGGATTAATTACAGGATATTACAGCATTAATCTGGGCTTTTTTATGTAGGCAGATTGAGAAGCACCAAATTTGTTTCACCTTTCTCACAATATATCTCACAGATGGAATGTTTGGAGATACAGTGCTGCCACATTGAGCATGACACACAACATGACCTGTTTGGTCCATTCCGTAAGTGAGGGCAGATCCAGAAACTGTTCTGTTTAGTATGACATAACATATTTCTACTTCTTCTCCATGGGCAAGAGATCCAGACAAAAAATACCTTGCATAGACCTCTACAATCCTCAGAAGGAAGGCGCTGATGTGTTGCAAATCAATATATTTTCTCTTTCCAAGCCTTCTTGGGGAAGGATGCTAAAAACAAAACCAAAAAACTTATGATGTACAGTGCACATCTCTTATTTCTTCTGACCTTCTCCCCCAAAATATAGTCTAAAGATAGTCAAAGGGGCAGTGAAATAAGTACTTCTTTTTTTCTATTAACCATCACAGTCTAAGGGAAGCAATTAAGAAGTGGCCATTTGCCTGTTTCACTGGGTACATTATTACTTGATTCATAACCATTCTCGGACCTCCAATCCTTTCTCCAATCCATATAACAAAATGCTGCCAGATTTCTTTTGAACTAGATATGTACAACCATATATGAGATTTCATCAGTATGGAACTCCTAGTGAGAAAAATTACCTCCACTGATATAGACAGGCAATTTCTCTGCAAATTATAGTCTTAAGAGAGTTAGTAACTTGAGGCAGTCAAAGGTTAAGCAACCCGTGCAGAATCAACCAGCCAGGAGGTACCAGAAGTGGGTTTTAAACCCATGACTTCTTACTGTAAAAGTCAGTTCTCTATCCAGTCTTTCAAACCTGCTAAGACCTGCAGGAGTGTTCACTTTCTCTACACAAATTCTGAGAATTAGTGGTTACAGCTACACTCTGGCGAATTTTAGAATAAAACGTACTGACGTTTTAAGAACATAATACATACTGAGTACCCAGGAACTATTTTATTATGACTCTTAGATTGCTTCTCCCCATTAAAATGTAAGTAAGATAAAAATGTCATGCCATGTTGTGCAGGATAAAATGGTCCTAGACTTTACCAAAGTGGAGGGTCAGAAAAAGCAAGCTAAATTCATATAGAACAAAGTCTCTAGTTCTCCTCCCTACTTAGAGATGATCAGGAAAGACTTCATTGGGTTGGTTTTAAAAAGCCGAAAAGCTCTAATCCTCTCAAAGCTAGAAATCGGGCACAAGGTCTCCAGGCTCATTTCCTACCAAAGATGGGATTCCTAGAGACACTTAATAGAGAAATTTACATGGGAAAGCAAAGAACAATCAAGCTTTGTGGGCTGGGACATTACTACCTCTCCAGAGCCTCTAGTGGGGCAGGATCTCAAGCAACTTAAGTCCAAGGGTTAGACTCATTAATTTTTTTTAAAAATTAGAAAGCACCCAACCTACACTATACAATGACTGTTTTAAAACTTCAGTATAGTTAGCTACTACATGGTCACACTGAAAACAGAATAAAGATCAGAGTTGTAACAGATTGATATTCTTTCCCTTTTGTGGCACATAAGCAATTAACTTGAACTAGAAATGAGACGGTTCGAAAAACTATTTGATTAGTTTATCTTTTTATGCATATTATGGAGTGCAATTATAATAGCAATATGTTACATAATCAATATAATATCAATAGCAACACGAGTAGGAATAACTCAATCCAATAAAGAAAATTACCAGGCAGCCAGTAGTGCCCCCACCATCGCGATCTTGAGCTTCAGACCCCTTCCGCAGAGAGCTGACTGACCTGGCACATGCGCGCTGAACGGAGCTTGACTACCCCTGCGCCCATGCGCCTGACCCGCGGATCAAACATACGCATGCGCAGTCCAGTCGCTCTCATGACGTTGCCAAGGCTCCAGCAGTCTCTAAGGTTTATAACCCTTGCCTGCTTCAGTTTCTTAACGTCCAGCCTCCAGCCTTTGCAGTTTACTGTATTGGTGGCGAAGGCTCTGAGACGTCTGAGAAGCCAAGGGAGAACCCTTGCGAGTTCCCCCGACCTTCTCTGAAACCCGCCGCCAGGATGAAGAAAATTTTAAGATTCCTTAGCTGGAAAGAGTTGTCTTCGTGTCGCTCCTCCTTCCCCCCGCAGAGGGACAGCGGGGTCCGACCTTTCGGCCCTAATGCGGGATACTTCTTCTGCGTCAAGGACCTCTGGAAGATCCACAAAGCTGCCTGTGTCAGGGATGTGTCGAAGGTACAGCAGCTGCTGCTGCTCAGGAAGTCCAGGGTGAACGATCTGGATAAAGAGAACCTGTGAGAGGGCGCTGGGGGAGGGAGAAGGGAAGCCCCTCCCCCTTCTCTTCACATGGGTCCCCTCAGCACCTGGGACAGGGCCGAGTCTCCTGGAGACTAAGCTGGAGTCCCCTCACCCTCCTGCCCGCCCTTTTTTAATGAATGGGAAACTCCTCCATTTTACTTGTAGCCTGCGTCCAACTAACTCACACTTTCTCCTTGGTGACGTGGGAGCTAATATTACTCCCTTCTAGGGAAAAGTCGTGTTGAGTTGTTTCAGTTGTGTTCGAATATCCGAGAAGGTATTTGGGGGATTTCCTTGGCACAGATAGTGGAACGGTTTGCCGTTTCCTTCTCTAGCTTCTTTTACAGATGAGGAAATTGAGGCAAACAGGGTCAAGTGACTTGCCCAGGGTCACACACTAAGAAGTATCTGAGGCCAGATTTGAACCCTGGAAGATGAGTCTGTCAGCCTCCAGGCCCAGCACTCCTATCCACCCACTGTGCCACCTAGCTGCCTCATGGGCTGAAATAAGGCCCCCGATATGTCAAGTGTAAAAGCGTCAAGGCAGAAAATTAATTTCTGCTTTTATTAAAGCATCTTCTCTATGTGTCGGGCATCCAACTGAGTGCAGCGGATGCAGAGAAATGGGGGAGCGGGGTTGTCCCTGCATTCTAGGAGGTCTGTCTAATGGGGGGGGGGTAATCAGCAAGGGAGACTGAGGAGGAGAGGATCAGATACTTAGGAGAAGAACCAGGGAAGAGTAGTGTTACAACACCAGGAGAGAAGGAAATATCAAGGAGAAGAGGGTTCTAGATTGAAAGGCTTCAGAGAGGTCAAGAAGGATGGGAATTGAGAAGAGGCCATTCCACTTGACAATTAAGGGAGCATTGGTATCTTTGGAGAGTTTGGAAGCTCTTATTTAGGCACAAAAGGCAAGAAAGATGTGGGATGATAGTGGGGATAGATTGGTCAAGTGAAGTTTTTTGGGAATGGAGAAGATGTGGGCATGTTTGTAGGCAAGCAGGGAAACAGCAAATAGGGGAAAAAATGAAGATAAGTGAGAATAAGAATGATAGAGGGAGCAAACTTGGAGTAGATGAGATAGAATGATATCACTTGTACTTGTAGAGGCATATTCATGGGCAAGGAGAAGGGCTGGCTACCTCTTCATGTGAGACAGGTAAAGGAGGAGATAGTTGCAGAAGGCATTCAGATGATGTTAGATGAGAAGGAGGGGGGAACAGGGAGGTCTCAGGTAGTAGTCTCAATTTTTTCAGTAAAATATGAGGCAAGATTTTTAGCTGAGAAGGTACAAAGTGAACTGTAGGAGGTTTGAGAAGGCATGAAAAGGTTTGGAAGAGATGTTGTAAGTGGGATAGTGAATTAATTAAAGAGAGTATAAAAGGATTGCCTTACATCAGTGAGAGCCCAGTTGACTTTATGTAACATAAATTTGTAGTGGACATAGTAAACACAGTTCCATGATTTTCTCCACCTTTAATGAATAGTATGTGGTTAGGAGCAATGACAGTAAATGATAGAAGTGATTCAAGGTTGAAGCTTGGCAGGACACAATTGGCTAGATGATAAGAGGTCAAGGAACTCAAGGAAAGACAGTGTAGACTTGAACAAACATATTAAATAGCCCACCAAGAAGTCCAGATGGAGAAAGGAGAGTGTACCTACAGGAAATATGGCCAGGATTAGAGGTCTGTCGATAGACATTTATTAAGTGTCTGCTATGTAAATGAGACTGTGCTTAGAGCTGGGGATACAAAGAATAGCAAAAGACAATCCCTGCTCTCAAGGAGGAGACAACATGAAAACAGCTCTGTACACTCAGGATAAACTAGAGATAATCAACAAAGGAAGACATCAGCATTCAGGAGGATTGGGTAAAGCTTTTGTAGAAGGTAGGATTTTGGCTGGGACTGGAGCAAGCCAGGTAAAGGCAAGAGATGGAGAGGAGAGAAGAAAGAATTCCGTACATGGGGAGACATCTAGTGACAATGCCCGGAGTCAGGAGGTAAGAATGTCTCATGCTAGGATCAGCAAAGAGTCAGTGTCTACTCCATGCTTACTCTCTCAAAACAAAGTACTGGAAACAATAGGCCAGTCTGTTATACCCAATATAGAGCAGAAGCAGACTCTAGTAATCACAGAAAATGCAACTCCTCCTATAATTTTGTTCAGTCTTTTACATTTACAACCCTACCAAAAGACATTCTTGAAATAATTCTAATAAGACTTTCCCTGCCCCAAACAAATCCTAAGTTCTGGAAAAGAAGTTATTTTATCAGTATTTTCCATTTAAAATAAAGATTTAGAACCCAATTTTCATAAGCTATAATGATGGGTAAAAAACAGTGCTGAAGTATGACTACAATATAAGGAGACTGGTTTTTCATGTATAGTTTATAGGATTAAGCTTCATTATTCACTCAGCATATCTAAGATAGCTATCAAAGTAAATGTGTATGTTCGAGTTTCTCATGGGATATGGACTGGATATGTGCTTGACTTTACAGATGAAAATAAGAATAGGCAAGTGAGAGCAGCCTCATAGATTTTGTGTGTGTGTGTGTGTGTGTGTGTGTGTGTGTGTGTGTACACACATATATATATTTAGGCCCTGAACCTTGTCTTTTGTCCTTCATTTTGAAGAGGACCATGGCATCAGGGACATGATGACATGAGTTCCAGTTAAGTTTGATTTGAGTGAGGGACAGCTGTACAATGTCATCAGTCTCACTTTCTCCTCTACAGCCACCACATTCATCAGAGAACCATAGCCAGTAGAGCCTGAATGGTATGGTCAACTAGATAATTTTCCACTAGTTTTAAGATTAACTGTACTTAACATAGAAGGAGACACTCCCAGAATGATGCAAACATCAGTGACATGTGAACTCATTTTGAAAACTGTCACAGACTCTTCTCTCCCTTCTACCTTTATGGTAGTATTCTCCTCTAAAATGCAAAGCAACCAGGTTGGCCAACCCTCAATGGTGCCACTCAACCAGAGTGATGACTGACCCAACATCTTTGTCTTTCACCTTCTTTTCCCTTAATACGAGCATTTTATGGTGTTTTGCTTCCTTCCTCTCTGATTTATTTCATTAATCATAACTCAGTTTCCTGCTTAATCAATTTACCAAATGTATATAAACACTTTTTTAAATTCCTTCCCCTCTCTCTGCTAGTTCCTTCCCAGGAATATCTCTGCCCACCCTGAGTCTTTTATGTTGTCTCCCTTTTTTTTTTGGTCATTTTTCTCAGCAAAAAATCCTGCCTTAATCATAGTCAATAAGCATGGGATACACCTGGATTAAGAAAGAGAAAATGACTGTAAACTGAATGAACAAATGTCAACTTTGTTTTTAAAGTTCCCTTCACTATCTTCATAAACAAAGGCTTCATTTCATCTCTTCCCTTTCTAATTAAACTTTTTTCTTTAAACATTAGCATCCAGTATTTTAAGAAATGCAAAAATATTCATCTGTATTGTTTTTCTGTTTTGTTTAATTACTAATTTAAGATATGTTATCTTGTCAAAAATAATTTTCAACTGTGGAGAGAGTGCTGGTCCGGGAAGGTCAGAAAGACCTGAATTCAAATTCAACCTCAGACACTTTATGATTGTGTGACCCTGAGCAAGTTACTTAACCACTCTGTCTCAGTTTCCTCAACTATGGAATGAGGCTAACAATAGCACCTACTTCCCAGGGTTATTACAGGGATCAAAAGAGGTGATATTTGTAAACTGCTTAGCATAGTGTCTGGGACATAGTAGACACTTATTAGATGCTAGTTTCCTTCCTTCTCAGGCTGCATCCAAGCACATCACCATTGCAGCTGGGAGGATGGGGAAAGAAGAAATCTCTCCCCTCTACCTACCTGAGGCACTCTGGAAGAAGACATGAGGGAAAAGGCAAAAGGGGAGTCCTGAAGAACATAAAAAAAGGAAAAAAAACATGTATGAATATATAGATCCAAATTCATTACTTCAGGAATACATGATTCTGTTGGTGTGGATATTCCCTATACCAGTCCATATGCCTTCCACCAACACATATCATAGCCTCTTTACAAATAGGTAGGTGGTCAGCCAGGGGCAGTTAGGTGGTTCATTGGATAGAATGCTGGACCTGGAGTCAGGAAGACTCATCTTTGTGAGTTCAAATCTGGCCTTAGACACTTAATAGC
>WOXC01005492.1:0-19614 GCA_011680675.1 Gymnobelideus leadbeateri
AGGCTCTGTTCTCTACACTAAGGATGCAAACACAAGCCAACAATAATCACTGCTTTCAAGGAACTTGTATTACAATGGGGCAAAACAACACACAACTTGAAAGCAGTATGGATTTTGGGGGTAGACAACCTGTAAGAAGTTGAAAGAGGTTTTGAGTGAAGGGTCCTTATTAAGATAATGGTTTCTGCAGGGTAGCCACCAATCTGGAAAGCAGTGCCTCAGGGCAGAGATTTCTGCAAGAGAGACCTTAGTATATAGAGGAACTGTAAAGTAAATGATCTAGAAGGAATTGTGGTACAATGGAAAGTATGCTTATTTTGGAATCAGAAGAAGTTCCTGGTGTTAACTCCTGACTGCAGAGGAGAAAGGAGCCATGAGCAGCTCATGAGCCTGTGGGCTCAGTGATTCTGCACCACCATTCCCATGCTATAAAGACCTTTAGACCCAGCGATGGCCATGCCTTATGGCCCAGACTCGGCCTTTGATACCTCTACACTTCCCCAAGAAGCTCTTCTACTTACTGGCTCTATGACTTTGGGTACATAACAACCTGTCTGAGCCAATTTACCCAACTATATGCTGAGGGGACAATGGAAAAAGTACTGGCAGTGGAGTCAGAGGAATTCATACCCTACTTTTGACACTGCCTGTATGACCATGAGCAAATCAGTTATCCATCCTGTACCTCAATTTTCTTACCTGTAAAAAGAGAAAGTTGGACGAGCTGTCCTCTGAAGTCCCTTCCAGCTCTAAGTTGACAATGTTGAAATTATGGGAGCTCTTCAGGCCAAGGAATTTGGTATTGTAGAGATGTTAAAGATTAATTGTTTTTTGCATTAGGAAGATCTGGTCAGATTTGTGCATTCAGAAAATTAGTTTATCAACATAATTTAGTTTTGGTAACACAAAATCAGATTTAACAGATGTAAGACCTGTTATACTGCATTTCTTAAAATTGTTTTTGAAGCCTAAGTCCTTGGATTTGGACTTTTTTTTTCTTTTAACGTCAGTTTTAACATTACGTTTTACTCAGAAGAACAAAATTTAATTATAAGTTGCACATAAAAAGGATTTGTTTTTAAGGATATCACTATACTATAATTATAAAAATTATAGAGTAACAGCTTAAATGTTTATACTGATAAATGCAAAGAATAGAATTATCTATATTCAAAATATAATAAAATTTCAAAACTAAACTTTTCCCTCAAAATGAAGTTATCCAATTTAAATGTGAACATGAAGTCCTTTGAACTTTTTGCATGCAGAGAATAATTTTTGTGACATAAAATACAAAATTACAGTATTTCTAAGGAGCCAGGAGCATTTCTTAAAATTATGTTCCCTTGAAATGATTGAAAATTATTTTTTCTCACAAGAGCCTCTGTATTCAAGAACACTTTAAGAAGGTGTCATCACTGCCGTTTATAACAGGAAAAAATTTGTTTCTAACTTGTTCATAGTTTTATAAAAATAAAAAAACTTTCCATTTTTAGATTCATACAATAAGTTGTTTAGATGTACTTGATTTGATATGTGTGTGCCCACCTTAACAACACATGTGCCCTCCAGATGATGAATGACACCTCCAGCAGGAATGTCACCTGTCATTGTCTTTGCTTTTTCACCTTACCAGGGCTGGGCATCCTCACCATTAAAGCAGTAGCATCACCCACCCCACCTCATGGGCATGGTAAAATATAACAAAAACAATCATTTTAACGTGTAGATGTAGTTTGTCATACTGTGTTGACTTCCTACTAATTAGCATGCAAAACATTTTGGCCTTCATTAAATTTTTTAAAAGTTTTACATAATAGCCTGATATGCAAACAATAATACAACAGGTAAATGAGAAAGATCAGTAAATTTTATACAGAGATCCATAGAGTATATTCTCACTGGCCACATGATAATTTTGGAAGGCAGTATTTCATTTAATTCCTTTGAAGAAGGAACCCACATTTCGTCACCTGAATAATACTAGTATACAGATCTCAAACGTGAGCCTAAAACAAAGATGGGCAGAGAGTAAGATAAATTTTAGCCTCCATAAAGGTGGTTTAAACTACCAAAGGACTTTTTACTCACAAACTCTAAAAGGAAAATTTTTGCTTTGAAAATAAACCACACATTACTGTAATTAGAAGGGGGCCTGGAGTGAGAAAGACCTGAGTTCCTGTATCCTTAGACACTTATTAGCTGTGCAGCCATGGGCGAGTCATTTAACTTGTGTTTGCATCCATTTTCTCATCAGTAAAATGATGTTAATGATTGCACCTACCTTGGGGGTTGTTGTGAGGACATAATAAGTGATATATGAACACATTCACTTCCCCTCCCTCTCCATCATCCTCAGATCAACAAATAATGCCATATATTAGAGAGGCTTTTTGAAAAACACAGGTAGTCCATAAATATTATTGTAAATATTTCAGAATGAACACACATACACATTATTCACTTATAATTCACTATAAGTTCACTATGTTATTATATCATGCATATATTTAATGTATATTTATTAATCTCCCTCTTTTTTTTTTTTAAAAGCAGTTGGGGTTAAGTCACTTGCTCAAGGTTATACGGCCAGTCATTATTTTATGTGTGGGTGCTCATTTTCTGAGGCCAGATCCGATCCCGGGTCATCCCGACTTCGGGGCCAGCGCTCTTGCTCACTGGGTCCCCTAGTCGCCCAATAATCTCCCTCTTTATGCCTCATGGTAACTTCAGTTTATAAGATACAAGCTTAGCTTTGCAGGACTCTTAAGACAACAACAACAACAAAAAAAGAACTCAGCAGAACTTCAGGATGAAATACAGTTGTTCAAAAACCTTACAGAACACTTACTTAGCTACTTAGTGTTCAAGGACTACATTGAAAAGCTATTTACTGAAAAAGCAAAACAGGGTAAAATGCTGGACAGGTGGCACTGTAACAGTGGATAAATAATCAAGGTATTGCATTTGTACACTGAGTGTGTTACCAAGCAGTGACATAATGAGCCATAAGCCAAAAGTCTATGCTGTGAATTGGCCCCCCAAAAAATAAGTTTTTGCAAAAGACCTTAAACACTGAGTCTTCAGTATCAAAAATACTCATAACTAAGGTCATCTGGACCCCTGAAATCTCAACAGCAATGAACACTATCACTATCACCTACCAAAAGGTGGATATCTGGACGTACCTCCCTTTTTCACGTAGCATACTTCTGTGTAGCCGTGTTTTGGTTTTTTTTAATTTGCGGGATTCTGCCCTAGACATTTCTTTTGCATCAGTAATTTTTTCAGTGCTGATTATTTTTTAAAGTTCAGCATTTTAAGTACTGTGATTTAAAGCTACATTGCAAGTTAAAATTAAAATGATTCTGCTGCTATAGGCTGCTCCACAATATAATGCAGAAAACTGAAAGAAAGCATTTCATTGATACACCACCAGCATGCAGAATTCTAGAACTCATTGAATGGAATTCCTGTTCTAGGAATACCATAAAAAGCTCAATTAATTTAACCTCTTTTTTGGACATTTCCTGTTGGAGGAAATACCAGAATTAAATGTTAATAAGTGCCTTCTTTGACCACAATTATAACAATATAGCAATAATTATAAAAGTAAAAGTTCTTTGAGAACCCATAAGCAGAAGAGCATGCTTCTCCCCTCCCCCTCCAAATGTAATGCTTTAATGTAACAGAATTATATTTTTCTAGGAACTTTTAGCAACAACAGGTAACCTCAACCTTTTACTACTTCAGATCTTGCCAGATAATGTCAACAGAAAATAATAGACTAAATGTATCCTCAGAAATTGGATTGCTCCAATTTGTAAACATAATTGGCATTAGGTGCATTTCATTTCCAGCTGTTCGTTTGGCTAATAATCTTTCTTAGCTTTATTTGTTAATAAAAGAAGAGATAAGGCTTTAAAGCTTTTTTTTTTCTATTTTTACAATTGAGAGAGCTGTGAAGATCAGCTCTGATTCAGCTACAATTACCTAAATGGAAGAGGAGCAGTTTTAAAAAATTTTAATACCTACTGTCTCTTGTGTTTGTGATTTTCAAAAAAAATTGTTCACTTGAGAGTCTATACTTATTATTCTTAGCTGGTGACCTGGGGATATAGTAAAAGTAAATATTAGAGTAGATTGTGTAGATAATTGTGGTGCATTACCAACATGATAGGTTTAATACTGTTTTTAATCACTTTTGATAAAGTTACAATGAGAAATTTTAGCTAGTGTTCACATAGAAAACGCAGGCATTTGTTCTTCCTTAAAGAAATAGCAAGGTCTGGGGCATCTAAGTGGCACAGTGACTAGAGCATCAGCCCTGGAGTCAAGAGGACCTGAGTTCAAATCTGGCCTCAGACACTTAACACTTACTAGCTGTGTGACCTTGGGCAAGTCACTTAACCCCCATTGCTCTGCCTTCCCTCTCCAAAAAGGAACCCCTCGTCCCCCCCCAAAAACAAATGAAATAGCAAGGTGATTGAAAGTGAAAACATTTTTCTGTATTTTTGTTTTCCTGTTCTTTGATTTTTTTTTTTTATACCACTTACACCTTCCTTTTAAATCTTTGCAACATTTTTGGAATTTAAAGGAATTTATACAGTTAAACTATTCCTGGGGGTAGCTACATGGCTCAGTGAACAGAGCACCAACCCTGGAGTCAGGAGGACCTGAATTCAAATCCATCCTCAGACATTTAACACTTACTAGCCATGTGACCTTGGGCAAGTCACTTAACCCCAATTGCCCTGCCCTCCCCCTCTCCCCCCTCCAAAATATTCCCAGACTGTTTAAAGTGATCTTCTAGAGTCACTGTTCTTCCTGAAAAGCCAATGACTGAATGGAGAGAATCTGTGGTCCCCGTTTCATGAACAGTTTCATTGTCCATTGATTTTCCCAAGGATTCTTTGTTTCCCTTTTCGTGTGCTCTTTTTTAGACCTATATATAGATATAGATATATTAGGGCTCTGGAAAGTAAGACGAATTTTTTTCATAGTTGGCTTGTATAGTTTCAGCCAAGATAATTTCATTAAAATAGTGACCATGTGAATATGGGTTTCATGTGACAATAACTGTGATTTTTTTAAAGTTAGTTTGTATTTATATTAAGTTATCAAAGCACTAAGACATCTTACCATAGAAGTTTGTGGCTTATGATTCCACTGCTTGTGCCCAGTGTCTGGATATGCTGACTGCCTTCCCTAGGTGGCATCTCCCCTTTACCATCTGTTTCACAAAGCTTGTGCTGCTCCCCTATTACTCTCTGTCCTGCCATTTTGTTTTTTGATAAAAGAAATAACTGGTTTGATTTTTATATTTCCTTCTTGTTTTTACCAGTGGATCGCATTGTGGGTCTGGATCAAGTCACTGGCATGACAGAAACTGCTTTTGGCTCAGCATATAAAACCAAAAAGGGCATGTTTCGTACTGTTGGTCAACTATACAAAGAATCTCTCACTAAACTGATGGCCACCCTTCGAAATACTAACCCTAACTTTGTGCGCTGCATCATTCCCAATCATGAGAAGAGGGCAAGTACTAAGTAAAACATTGTATTTATGTACCAAATGATAAGCATTTTTCATTGTAGTCAATCTCATTGTTAATTTTCAAGTCTTATTTGTGTCATTTTACAAGGGGTGACTTTTAAACTACTGTTTACTTGATTAGGCTGGAAAACTGGATCCTCATCTAGTTCTTGATCAGCTCCGATGCAATGGTGTCTTGGAAGGGATTAGAATCTGTCGACAGGGATTCCCGAACCGGATTGTGTTCCAGGAATTCAGGCAGAGGTACCAGGACTTCAGACTAATTTTCATGTGCTTCACTCCTAACTGAAAAAGTGATGATACTCCTTACATAGTGAGAGTGTAATAGATTCTTCCTATTTTTCCCAGAATTAATTAAATATGATATGCTGCCCAAGCCCTGGAGAATGAAACATACTGAGATCAAGCACTAGCAGTCAGTGTGTCTTTTAGAAAAGATGGAATTCAGTAAATCAATAAAAATTTATTTAAACTTTATTACGGTTGACATATGGTCCCTGCCCCCATATATGGCAGCATAAATGGTTGGCAAAGATGAAACATGTAGGAAGAAATATTAATTTAAAATATAAGCTCAATGCGATAACTCTTTGAAATAACTATCAATAAGATAAACTCTTATTTGTTCTCTCCTTTAACTGAATATAAAGAAGGAAAAGTGAGTCAGAGAACAGAGTGGAGAGCCACAAAAGGATCCAGAGAGAAGAAATGAATAATATTAAAGAAAGATTCAAAGTCAGAATGGTATAAAGGGCAGGAGTGACTCTTAATTTAGGTTCAGAGTTGAAACAGAATGAAATACAACAGTTATCAAAAAGCTATTTAACAAGAATATGGCAACATTTATCTTCAGTAGACAAGTCTTTCCTTGATTCTCTATGGAAATGTGTTTGGTCCAGAGAACAACTGTCTTTGAGACAATTTCTACCATGACTAACATGCCCAGACTTCACGTGGGTAGGCCTTTTTATACCCTCAGGGCACCAGCAAACCATATCAATAAGGCTACAGGCAAAAATACAACTTGAGCTTTAGCTACCTGGGCCAGTCAAGTCTCAGGGTTAGCTTCCTTGCCTTTTGGAGAACTAGTTCCAATTTGGAGGCAAGGGAAGGTGGTGGCATCAACAGGGGTACTAGATAGTGAGACTGCCAGAGATGGAAATCCATGCTTTATTGTTTAGGATATTTTTCTTCATTTAGCTTTTTTCCTTATAGTTTTCCTTTGGAAATGTCTTCAAATTCATTGTAATTGGCACTCAAGTTGAGTCATGTTCTTGAACTACCTACTGATAAACTGCTCTTCCATTCTACCTGACCTAAATTCCCCATGTTATCATTCCTTTGGATCAGACAGTACTTGTCTGTAGACTAGGGGGTCTCTTCTTAACCTTTGTAGATGTGTGCATTTCCTTTCCAGCTGCTCATTTGGCAGTCTGATGAAGCCTATGGGCCCCTTATCAGAATGTTTTTAGATATATACACTACATAAAATTACAAAGGAATCCAATTATATTGAAATACATTTTTCCAAATATTTTTTAAAGAAATAATTCTTGGACCTCAGGCTAAAAACCCTGCTCTAAAAGACATTGATCAAAAGCTATACGGGGAACACCTAATTTAGAGTTCCTGATCCTTAGGCCTTTTCTGGCAACCTATATCAGACCCCACAGAGATATAGCATATTAGTGACATTTAAATTACATTGTAAACTGAATAGTTCAATAGATAATCACTTTTTATTGCTTGGAACAAAAAGGGCACGATTAGCATCTAGGAAACTGAATTCACTGAATATTCTCCCCTTGCTTCATTCATATGCCAAAGGTAAAAAGCAAAATATTTATCATATTTGAACTGGAAAGTCCCTCATAGTCTAAAACCTCTTTTATAACTGAGGGAAAAATAGTAACAGGAAAAAATGTTTAATATCTAATAAATTAGGCCTTTAAAAACCTGTAAATTAGGGGGCGGCTAGGTGGCGCAGTGAGTAGAGCTTCGGCCCTGGAGTCAGAAGGACCTGAGTTCGGTTCTGGCCTCAGGCACTTAACGCACACACAAACAAGAACCTAGCCGTGTGACCTTGGGCAAGTTACTTAACCCCAATTGCCCTCCAAAAAAAAAGCAAAAAAAAAATGTATTAAAAAAAAACCCTGTAAATTAAGGCTGTAAATTTTTTTTAATTGTAAAAAAAATTTTAATTAAGAAATTTTCAGTATTTTCAGTGGCATGTATTAACTATGACACATCTTTCCTGGTGTGATGGATTTGTCCTCTACTGCTGGGCATATAAGACTTGGTTTTTTTTCCCCCCATATTCTTTTCATCTTGAAAACCATGTTTATTTTATGTTAATTATCATTAGGAAGAAGATTAGTCTTGGATGTCAAAAGACTGGGCCATCTCAGTCCATGCAAACTTTGGCAAATGACTTAATTTCTCTTAGCCGCAGATTCCTTGTATATAAAGTGATGATAAATGTCTACTCCATGAGATTATTGTAAAGATTACATGAGATAAAATATATGGAAGTGTAAATATGTTATGAAACTCTATCTAAATGTCATATTTTTAAGTTTCTTTTACTTTTTGCATTCATTATCTTTAAATTCATTGTCTAACTTAGGGGTGGGGAACCTGTGTCCTCAAAGCCACAGGTGGCCCTCTAGGTCCTCAGATACTGCCCTTTGACTGAATCCAAACTGTATTATAAGAGGAATAAATCCTCTTAATAAAAGTTCTGTAAAACTTGGGACTCAGTCAAAAGGCTGCACCCAAAGACCTCAAAGGCCACATGTGGCTTGGAGGCTGTAGGTTCCTCATCCCTGGCTTTAACCCAAAGAAATGACAGTAATTTGGGACTTTTCAGGCCAGGTAGGAATAGAATCTTCTCCCATATAATGTAGGAATATATAAGAAGTGATAGTTTTGGTAGGCATCATCATTATAATCTGGGACAGGAAGAATTAAATTGGGTCTTCTTTCAAGTTTTCAATCAGTCAGCAAGCATCTCTCAGTAAGTACCTCCAACGGGTCAAGCTCTGGGGATACAAAGACACAGCATATGCTGTCAGGGAATCCACATTCCGGTGGAAGGGGAGAGAAGGGGAGAACATAGACAATATACATATAATTTGTGACCTGTTTATAACTGGGAGTTTTTCAGTTGTACCAAATAGAGTGTTCATACTTCAATTATATACCTGTTAGAGGCAAAAAGTTGCGACAGGTAGATGAAAGCATATATGCTAAAGATTTATTTTGCGTTCTCTTTGTTCTGTACCTTTCTTACAGATATGAGATTCTAACCCCAAATGCTATTCCAAAAGGCTTTATGGATGGTAAACAAGCTTGTGAACGAATGGTAGGTTTTCCTTAACTTTTAAGTTATTGTTTGGTATTATACATTATTATTTGTACCAGAAACTAAACCAACTTTTGTCCCTTAGATCCGAGCCCTAGAATTAGACCCTAACTTGTACAGAATTGGACAGAGCAAGATATTCTTCAGAGCAGGAGTTCTGGCCCACTTGGAGGAAGAGCGGGATTTAAAGATTACAGACATCATCATCTTTTTCCAGGCTGTTTGTAGAGGGTACTTAGCCAGAAAGTAAGTTGATAGGGAATGTTATAACAACAATAATAATTGGCAGTTATTTAACACATTAAAGTTTGCAAAGATGTCATAACCCATAAAGGCTCAGCTTACATGCTGTTTTCTTCTCGTGGCCTCTCTTGATTCTCCCAGTTCTTAGTCCACAACTTTTCACTCTCACTTCTGCCACCAGAAAACCACTGTGCATTTATTTTGTGTGTCCTGTATGTACTGAACTGTAAACTTGTATCCTCTAATAGAAAACTAGATTCTTGAGGGCAAGGACTGTCTAGTCTCTTATGCTCACAGTTCCTGGCACATTGTGGCTGCTTACTTAATGAACGTTTGTTGATTTATATAGATAAAGTCAGATCCTCGTACTAAAAATTGAGGAGATACAAAGCAGTATAATGTCCCTGCCCTCAAGGAGCTTAAACATCTTCACATGCTTTTATCATTAAAAGTATTCTATAACATACTAATTCTTTAAAATTGGGTAATCTGTTAAAATATTTATTTAGAGGGCATAGCCCTGTGCAACATACTAAAAGAATAGCCCAAGATCTCTGTCCTCAAGGGAGCTGAAATATAATTATGGTAAAGAAGAGAATCAGAATGTATTTTTAAAACACCTACTACATGCTAGGCACTGAGGATACAAAAATAAAAATAAAATGGTATATGCCCTTAGGGGGTTTGTAGTCCATCAGGTAAGATAACATGCACACGTATAAGTATATATAAAATAAGCCCATGCTAATTAGGTAGAGTGGTGGATCTAGTGCTTGCAAAAGGCTTCATAGAGAAGTTGGTGTTAGAGCTGAGTTTTGAAAGAAGCTAGGCATTTTAGGAGGCAGAGTTGAAGAGGAAGCATATTCCATGCATGAGGGACAGCCTGTGTAGAGGCAGGGAAATGGGAGACTGAGTGTTGTGTGTAAGGAACAGCCAGAAGCCCAGTTTAACTAGACCGCTGTGTGTCATGGGGAGTAGTGGATAACAAGTTTGGAAAGGTAGGTTAGAATCAGGTTTCAAAGGGTTCTAAATACCAGACAGAAGAGTTTATTTTTGTTCCTAAAGGTAGTGGACTTTACTTAGTAAGACAATGGCAATGGCATCTTCAAACCTTTGCTTTTGGAAAATCACTTTGACAGGTATATAATGGATAAAATAGAGTGGGGAGTCTTGAGGCAATAATCAGGCTCTTGAAGTAATCCAGATGGGAGGCAACATATCAGTAGAGAGAAAGGAATGGATGGGAGATGTTAAGCAGTTGACATACATACATAGGAATGGATGAATAATGATAGAGAACAAAAATGTGATGCCTGAGAATCACATATGATTAAATGCCCAATGATTGATAAAGATACATAGGAACAAGAATGTTGATAGTTAGGATTTACTTCTCCCAATACTATTTCCATTCACTGTTCATTGGAAAAGTTTTCAAATTTAGAGTAAAGGATGTCATCAAAGAAGCATTTGACTGGAAAAGAAAATGAACTAGTTATGTGGCAAGAACATGTGTTGAACAGTGACTAAGCCCATTATCTTCTACTGCTTCCCTTCCAATATCTAGAGGAAGTTAGGCAGGCCACAGCACATTGGGAGACACCTGTGGCCTGAACAGGAGTTATGCAGAATGGGGTAGGTATGGAAGGAATATTCATATCCGTGTGTTCACTGATTCTGTTTGAGTTCAGTGTTAGGGCTAGATGTAGAGTAGATTGGATGTATGACAGACTGGAGAAAGACTGAACAGTTTGGAAATTATTCTACTAGGAAGGCAGCTTACTGCAGTGGGAAGAACAGTGAACTATCCTGAAGAACTTGTAGAAATGGGACTTAAGTTCAAAACTTGACTGCCCTTGTGACCTTGGGCAAATCATTTAACATTTCTGGATCTTGGTTTCTTCATCTATAAAATAAAGTGGTTGGACTAGATAATTAATGTCTGGAGTTCCTTCTAGCTCTAGATCTTTTAGAGTCTAGGAGCGAGGGGATGTGAGAACCCAAACTAGAAAGGAAGTACTGGGAGTAGATGTAGTAGTTAAAAACACTGTTAAAAGAAGACTCATCATGACATGAAGACTGATTGTCCTTCAAGAAGGTTGGAAGATAAAGAAACAAAGGGTACCAACATTATAAGACAAGAATGACAAGATGTGTGTGGGGGGTATTGTGATGGAGAGAAAAAAGCTAGGGGGGAGACCTACATTGGTCAATTGGGAAAGTGAGGCATTAATGGGTTTTTACTTAGTTATATCAATGTAGATTTCCAGTACATCTGCAATAGAAGATTTCTGGACCATTGAATGAATAGTCAGGGCTGCATGTGTAGGTTTTAATCTAATTTGAAGCCACAAGAGTAGATTTTCAAGAAGAAAAGGAGAACAAATGAGCTTGGGGAAACACCCATATTTATGGGATATGAGAAGGAAGAGCAATCATCAGTGTAAAACACTGTAGAGAAGTGAAGGAAACAAAGGAGACCATTGGTTTCAGCGTTTAGGAAGTCAAAATGCCTTTTCAGAGAGTAATCTCAGAGGTGTGACCTGGAGGTGGAAGGTGGATTGCAGAGCTCTAGGGGGGGGTGTGGATTGTGAGGAAATAGAGGCAGTGGAGATCAGTCACTTGTTCAAGAAGTTTCAGCAGTGAGAAAATAGCACAATAGCCAGAAGAGACATTAGGGGCAAGTGAAAATTGTCAGAATAGGACAAACCTGTGCTTTTTTAAGGATAAGGGGAATAAACATATAGTAGACAACAAATAGTTTACTATAAAAGGGAGAGAAGATAAACTGAAGGTCAAGGTACTATAAAAAGTGGGAGAAAATGAAATTGAGGACATGGGTGGAGAAATTCACCTTTAGGAAGAATAGAGACACATGACTGAGAGTAGTAGCCACTGAGATAGAGTTGGATATAAGTTAGGCCACTAGACAGCTTCTTGTTGAAGGGAAAAGTGGGAAGGGAAACAACTAGAACAGTACTAGCTTGGAATGCAGCTTAAAAACCCATAGAATGAATAAAGAACAGATTGCTTAGGCGAATGGATAGGCCTCGACAAAGTTGGGCAGCATGCATTTGTAGTAATCAAGGTTTCCCATGCTATGACCAAGTGTAGTGTGTAGGAGCTAAAATAATTGATTAACTAGAATAGCCTCTTCTCTGACCACATTATGTTATTTATTTCAGAAAAACTTTGTCATTCCAAAAGCTATTAATTTTGCCCCAATACTTATCCTAAATATACTTTTGTCTTTCTTTTATTTTGTCTTTAAGGGCATTTGCCAAAAAGCAGCAACAACTAAGTGCTCTGAAAGTCTTACAGCGTAACTGTGCGGCTTATCTAAAATTACGGCATTGGCAGTGGTGGCGAGTTTTTACTAAGGTGAGTTGCTTGTATGATTTTGAATAGCAGTGTGATTATATCATATATAACAAGATAACTTACATTAAGCTCATTTCTGATTTTCCATAGGTGAAGCCTCTACTACAAGTTACCCGCCAGGAAGAGGAGCTTCAGGCCAAGGATGAGGAACTGTTGAAAGTTAAGGAGAAGCAGACAAAGGTAGAAGAAGAGCTTGAAGAAATGGAAAGGAAACATCAGCAGGTACGCTCATTGACAATTTGAAATCCCCGCTATTGCCATTAGTTAATATGAGTTCACCTAGTAATATTTGGGATTCCAGGAAAAATGGTCCTTTACTACTACATGATGATCCCCCATGTTTATTCTAAATATAATCATTATGTTAGTAGCTTTGGCATTAGCTCACCCAGAAGCTTTAAAATCTTGGGGAAATAGTTATATTTAATATGTTACTTTATTAAGAGTAATAGTCTTATAGCTGTATTCCAAAGCAATTGAAGTCCAAATATAGAGGTGGTTGGAAGACTGAGCCATGTCATTTTCTCTAGCTTTTCTCCTGAGCTTCCATATTAAAAGGGCAAAATCTACTTCTCTTTCTCACCTGTCTTTCCTCTCTGTTCATAAAAATCTCTTGTAACTGTAAGCATCTATTGAATGAGTCAAACTAGCACCAGGTACCTTCTTTGCATCTCTCCTGAGTGGAACAGAGAAGAATCAAACAGCTAGTAAGTGTCTCTAAGACTGGATTTGAACTCAGGAGGATGAGTCTCCCCGACTCCAGAACCAGCACTTTATCCACTTTGCCACCTAGCTGTCCCAATATATATTAACATATCAATCAAAGAGATTTTTTTTTTTTTGGTGAGAAGACTGCTTAAATCAAAGTAAGTCAACAAGCATTTATTTGTATTTTATTTTTTATTTTTCAAATCTCTTTACTCTCTGGCTTTTATTTATTTTTTTTACTGTCTCCATTTATTTATTGTTTGTTTTTTTGTGCATTTATTTTTCTCAACATTCCTTTCCACAACATTTTGAGTTGCAATTTTTTTCTCCCTGTCTTTCCCCTACCTAGATTTTAAATAATAAACCATTAAGTACTTGGGACTTAACTAATCTAGACACTTTTGTGACAATTTACAAAACTGCTCTTGTGTTCGAGGATAATGAAAATTAAGAGAATAAAAATTACAGTACCCTAAATTTATTGTTTTCATATAATATCAATCAATAAATGAGTTTCCAAATAGAACTAGTTAAAACATAGATGTTATATAGAAGATCAAATGGGCAAGAATGTCATTGAGCACGAAGTTTGGTGGGGAGAGGGAGGGACAAGGCTTGCAAATTATGTAAGTAAGCCTTACTCATCTGGTATTAGACGGAAAAATTAAAATCATATCAGTGAAGCAGAATAGAGAATTATTTACATGTAAGAGTGACATAAAAAATCAAGGAATTATTTAATATATTTAGGAAGATTAGCTAACCATATGATGAAAAACTCATATGCCTAAAACCATATTCCATATTAAATACTATCTGTTATAGCAACTTTAAAAAATAACTTTTAAAAGGTAGTATAAAAAGTATATAATATCTCATTGTCAGGAGAAAAAATTCATCCAGTAAATAACCTGAACAAAGTTGAAGAAATGAGATGAACTGTATTACATAAAATTAAAGACTTGTACATAATAAAACAGGAACCATAAAAAGAAAAATAGACTGGGAAAGGCATTTTTTGACAGAATAAATAAAATCTTAGTGTCTGAAATTTATCAACTCAGATATATTCAAGGATAAAACCCAATATCTAGTGGATAAATGGTCAGAATATCAACAGAGAGTATAAGTGAGAGAAATCACTTGAGAAATGTTCTACCTTTCTAGTCACAAAAATCCAAATAGCATCAACCTTGAGGTTTTAACTCACATTAAAATGAAAAAAAAATATTTAGGCCTCATTGTGGAGAAGTGGCACTTGTTCTCTGCTCATGAAATTCTAAGTGGCAAGCAGTTTAGACTCCAGCGTCATAAATGTCGATCATACCTCTATAAATCTTATTATTGAGAGCATATCTAAGTAATATCAAAAAGGGAGAAAAAAGTATAACTTCCATCATATTTACAGCAGCATTACCTTTTATGGCTGATTTCCTACAATGGCAAGTAACTGGATCAATTGTGGTATGTTCTAGATTGAAATATTCTAAAACTCATACAGTTAAGATTGAGAATATGAATTATGTAAAGAAATTTAGAATTTATATGAAATAATGCATAACAAAGAGTGGACAATGACAGTAGCTACATCAAAGGGGAAATGTGTGCATATAAATGTATAAAGAGTGGGCAAAAAAAACAAAAGGAATATGGGATCTAACTAATAATTTATTATGAACATTTTATATATTGACATTCATGAATTCGATTCTATATTGCTTGAAAGTCTATTGTTGTTTTGTTGTTCACCATCATTTAACAAGTCAAAGTAAGATTATGTATCTAGAAAACTAATTTTTTTTGATTCCTCCTGGTCATGGCGAGTTCTAGTTACACATTTTTTGGCGTGATGTTTCAGGACTATTACAGTCCTCTCTGATGGATGTCTTGTGTGGATGGATGACGTTTCATTAAGTCTTTGCCTATGTTTACAAGCTTCTAGAGGAGAAGAATATTCTTGCTGAACAGTTGCAAGCAGAAACAGAACTCTTTGCTGAAGCTGAGGAGATGCGAGCTCGTCTAGCTGCAAAGAAACAGGAACTGGAAGAGATTCTTCACGACCTGGAGTCCAGGGTTGAAGAAGAAGAGGAACGAAACCAAGTTCTCCAAAATGAGAAGAAAAAAATGCAAGGGCACATTCAGGTATCTGTCCATGCTTTTTTGAAGGCTTGTGTGGCTCGAAGGCCTGGGTCAGGTAGCACAAGCTGCCCGATTCTTACCACTCTCTACGAGCTCCTGGAGATTGGGCCCACCCCACAATTTCTCTAAAATTTCTTCCAATGGAGTGTAATGTCCTTGAGGATTGCATTCTTATCTTTTGGGGGGGGGTTTAAAATCTCTTTTGCAGTCACAAAATGAGTGTTTAATGGATGTTGAATTGATTTGGAATATATTCCTTCTTGGCCTGAGCTTGTTTAGCCACATGGAACTGCACCATACTGAGACCCTGGAGTATGAAGACCTTTCAGTCACAGTGAAAGAAATCAGGCCTTGAAGTTTTCTAACTGCTTTTCTTAAATGAATAGAAGTTGTAGCTACGGATTTGTATATGTGTATCAAATAGGAAGAGGCTGGCTAAATTAAATTAATTATAGTCAGACTTAGAAAGTGATATTTTTAATGTCTTTAAAAGTTATTTGTTCTTTTCTTTGCAGTAACAGGCAACAGTAACATGGTGTTGTTTTTAGAATTTAAATCTCTATTTTAGATTCTTAAGTAACATTTTACTATTTATGCAATCATAAATGAACAGTGAATGAAAAGCAAGTCCTCCCTGTGTGCCAAGCTCTGTGTTAAACACTGGATATACAGATTGGGGGGGGAAAGATAGTCCCTGCTTTAGAAACCTACTTAGTGCTTAAAACACATGTAGGAGAATTTAGCTACAGGGCATATGAATTTGATAATTTAGCTGCAGACCTGGAAGTCCTAAGACATTAGTTCTAAGGTCCCAGAGCCCTTAGGATGCACTAGGGTATCTGCCCCACAGGAGTAGCAGCCACCATGGGGTATCAGGGAATGTCCCTACAGATCATAATTGGCAGGGATTCTGGGTTCCCTCTGGCAGGATTGGAGAGCCCTGAACAGAAAGGGTAAAGGAAAGGGGGCATCACCAGGAAGATCGGGGTGGCTGTTGTGGCAGAGGGAGGTGGAAAAAGGGTCCTACTGGGCACCTGTTCCTGCCAGGGCTCTCCAGGTACCCCCCAGTGGAGTCTTGAGCAGCCTGCCAGCATAGAGGAGAAGGTCCCACTCGGTCTTGAGGATTGTATAATGAACATGACTTTCTTTTTTTTAGTCAATGTAGTCATCTAACTTAATCTTCATTCAACAAAAATTTATTAAGCCCCTGCTATGTTTGGAGCACTAGAGTACAAAGGTAAATATTAAGAATAATAGCAGACTTTTATATAGTGCTTTTAAGTTTAGCAAAGCATTTACACAATAATACCTCATTTGACCCTCACAACCATCGTATGAGGTAAGTACTACAGGTATTTTTTTATCTCTGTTTTACAGATGAGGATACTGAGGCTCAGAAGTTAAGTGATTTGCCCAAGGTCACACACCTAGTAAGTATCAGAGTCAGGATTCCAAACCCAGGCCTCTCCTGATTCCAAGTCTAGCACTCCTTTCACAACATCCTGATGCCTCATGTTTATTTCATTATAAGATACAGTTCTTATCCTTGAGAACGCTAAAATGTCGTATAACACCCATTTGGGTAGGCTGGTCCACCGACGATGTAACACCTCACACATCTCACTTGGGTGTGTGACACCTTCACTCACTGGGCTGGATATCTTAGTTACCTGTTATCACAGTGGCCAGGTCACTTACTTAGGAAGGACCGTCATCATGAGGCTACGTCCAGATCCTCTTCGGTTCCTGCCAGTGTATCTCTTATGAAGAATTCACCCCTTCCATGCTTGTCACTTTAGCTCTTAAGCCTAAAACAATATTCTTCCATCTCTATTAACCAGCTATTCCCAGTCATAACACTTTTAGATCTAGATCTTAAACATATCCATTTACTTCCCAATGAAGAAAAATAAGAACATGACAAATACTTGTATATTAAAGCAAATGCAGTAATAACAAACCCACATTTAGACCTGGGGTACATTCTTCCACCAATACACTTAGTGTCTGTGGGGAAAAGTGAGCATGCACTTAGAAGCTTGACTAGCCAGGAAGAAGAAAAACCCAGGTACTTAGAATTGGTCATTTACAAGCTTTGATGTCATTAACCACTTCACAAAGATTCTGTATTATCCATTAGATCTCAGCATCTCTTTTTATATTGCAAAGCCTCCTTCCCCTTTTTGCATTTTCCTTGCAAAGCAAATGGAGTAACAAAGAACTAAAAGCAATCCTGAGATTCTTTACCTTTACTGTCCAATGAGCTTTATTCCTAATTTATCCAATAACAAAGTAACCGCCAGAGCTTTCTTCTCAATTGACTGAGTATTCCTATTGCTGTTTCTTCAAATGCAGCTTTTTAGAAACCCTGCTGAGTCTTCTATCCTGACAGACTTTTGAGTCTCTTCAGCATAGACTCTCAGCTTCAGCCTAAATACTTTCATTGGCTTAAATTAAAATCCTCTACTCAATAATTCACCGTTCACTTATGAGGTAATAATGCAAGTGATTTCCTCTTATCACCCCTACTACTTCCTTTAAAAAAAAAATTACTCAGCAGCCCCCTAGAAATCAACTTTCTTTCAGCCTTTTAACAGGGTTTTTTTATTTGCATCATTTCAAAGTACTACCACCTTCTTAGATCATTCCAGTAGCCTCCAGTGGGAAGTATCTCTCCTCCTCCCCCCGCCCCCCCATCCCGGCCAGGAACCTGTGTTCTACATTGAGTTTTGCCTTCTTGAGTCTTGATAGTTAGATGCAAATAAGCTGTGACTACAGAGTCCTTCAGCTCCAAACATGAATCAGTTCACAAAACAGCCATAATCACATTCTGTATCCTTGAAAACTGCTTCTTCCTACTCATATATATCCAATTTTTAGTAAATAAAAGTTTTATCTCTAACCCTTTAAGTCATCAGATTGTTTACATACAAATAAAGCCTTTGAAAAGTGATTTAAGTCTTTGTATTTACAACAGAGTTCATTTTCTGTCCATAACTGCTTAGATCTCATCTGATAGCTCTATCTTTACACACACATTTTAAGCCATTTTTGTTAAACCAAAGATTTCATCCTTTCAGGCATTATGTGGTTCATCCATGAAAAAGGCAGTACCTTACATTCTTCTGAGTAGCCTTAATTTTTTTTGTTTATGCAAAAGTAATTTTTCTGCCTCTTTCAACACTAAACTGCTCCATATGAGATCAAGACCTTATAGTAGTAGGCATTCTTTTCAACATTCCTTGACTTCCTAAACACCTTTAATAAATGTTTTCTGAATTTCGGTTTTGTTTTTTTTTTTTGTTTGTTTGTTTGTTTTTTGTTTGTTTGTTTGTTTTTCCACTATGGAGTTTATAGTTATCACGACGCCAGGAGTTTATCTGGGAAGAAAGAAACACGAACCCTGCTCAGACTAACACCATTTGAGCAAATAACTATCAGTTCTTTCCATTACTCTCAGTGGATCAGGGCATTCATTTCACATAGGATCCTAGAGTTTTAGAATGGACTTCAGAGGCTGGCTTGTTCAACCTAGATCTGAATGAGAATCCTCTCTACCACCTACTTGACAAATGGCCAACATCACCTTAACTTGAATGCATCCAGTGAGAGAAAACCAACTCTTTCCAGTGGTAGTCCATCTTCTTTCCAGTAATTGAATCATTGGGAGATTAATTAATTAATTTATTTATTGTAATATTAAGGCCTTAATTTAGCTCTCTGAAATTTACTTCTTTTACATGTTGCTTGGAGTTATTAGAACAACAAACAGAACATCTCTAATACTTCTATGACAGTCCTTCAAATACAGTTTTCACGTCCCTCCTTATTCTTTTCTCCAGGCTAAACATCTCCACTTCCTTTAGCAAAGTCATATATGACATGATCTTTGATCTCACTGACGCTGTCTCTATCACCTTGAGCAGGTCACAAGTCTTCCTGGGCCTCAGTTAAACTCTCCAGATCTTTTTCAGACAAATGAAATATTGCCTAAAATATCTCATTGTCTAACGAGATATTTTACATTTTCTTCTAATTTTTCAGTCCTTGGGTTTTGTTTGACTTTTTTGTTTGTTTTGTTTTGTTTTTATTTTTGGAGGGCAGTTGGGGTTAAGTAACTTGCCCAAGGTCACATGGCTAGGTTTTTGTTTGTGTGTTCGTTAAGTGTCTAAAGCTGGATCGGAACTCAGGTCCTTCTGACTGCAGGGCTGGCCCACTACTCA
>WOXC01005493.1:0-167715 GCA_011680675.1 Gymnobelideus leadbeateri
CTGCTGGCTTCCAGACCACTGCGCTGGTCCTTCCTGCAGGGTGCTGGGCTGTCCTCAGCGGGAGGTTAGCTTCTCTGTGTCGTTCTGTGGGTGCTGGGGCTCCAGAAGATTTTCAGAGTCCTTTTTTACATAGTTTGTGGAGAATCTGGGGGCAGAGAGGCTTGGACGAGCTGTTTCTACTCCGCCATCTTGGCTCCGCCCCCCGATGGGGTTTAATTCTTTCACTCTATAGAAGAAATTGAGTCTCAGAGAAGTTAAGAGACTCATCCAAGGTCACACAGCTAATGAGTCAGGTGTTCTGACTCTGACTCCTGAGTTCTTCCCACTGGTCAGTAAGGGATTCCCAACAGAGAAAGAGTGACTGTATAACTAGAGTGTGTGGCCATGAGGATGAGTTCTTCAAAACAGACTAATAATAAAAGTTGAATCAACCCCCATTTCTCTGGTACATTATTCCTATTTTACAGAAGAACCTAAAGGGTCCCTCAGAGTGACTCATTCAAGACCACAAAACAAATTCAGGGCAAGACAAAGACAAGTGAGTCATATCAACAGGCAGTTTAAAGGTTTTTATTTGCTGACATTTATTGTTTCTATAAAAACAAGTTGAGTTTTCTTGAAGTTGTACTGAATAATTAGAATGCAGTGTGATATGTTGAAATGATCATTGGATTTAAAGTCAACCCTGGATTCAATTCCTGGCGTTGGCATTTGCTACCTGTTTGACCTTGGACAAGTCACAACAAGTTA
This sequence comes from Gymnobelideus leadbeateri, assembly GCA_011680675.1. Classification (NCBI taxonomy): domain Eukaryota; kingdom Metazoa; phylum Chordata; class Mammalia; order Diprotodontia; family Petauridae; genus Gymnobelideus; species Gymnobelideus leadbeateri. Next base: position 751 of record WOXC01005493.1, read on the forward strand.
ATAAATGTATATTAAGTACCTACTAATTGTCAGTTACTGTGTTAAGTTCTGGGGATACAAAGAAATGAAAAAAAAAAAACAACTCTGTACGTAAGGAGTTCATGGTCAATTGGGGAAGACAACATGAAAACCATTATGTATAAACAAACTATATATAGGATCAATTGGAAATAATCAACAGAAAGACAGAATTAAGGGAGGAGGAAAAGCTTTCTGTAAAAGGTATTATGTTAGTTGAAATCTGAAGGGAGCTAGGGCAGTTAGGTAGCACAGTGGATAGAGTACTAGGTCTGGAGTCAGAAATATTCTTCTTCCTGAATTCAAATCTGATCTCATTTCTGAGCATGTGACCCTGGGCAAGTCACTTGTCCCTGTTTGCCTCAGTTTCCTCATCTGTAAAATGAGCTGGAAAAGGAAATGACAAACCACTCCAGTATCTTTGCCAAGAAAACCCCAAAAGGGGTCATGAAGAGTTGGACATTATTCAAATGACTGAACAACAACAGAAGGGAGCCAGGGAAGCCAGGAGACATAGAGCCTTTTAAGAATTCTAAGTGAAGGGGGGCGGAGCCAAGATGGCGGAGTAGAAACAGCTCGTCCAAGCCTCTCTGCCCCCAGATTCCCCACAAACTATGTAAAAAAGGACTCTGAACAACTTCTGGAGCCCCAGCACCCACAGAACGACACAGAGAAGCTAACCTCCCGCTGAGGACAGCCCAGCAGCCCTGCAGGAAGGACCAGCGCAGCGGTCTGGGAGCCGGCAGCGCGCAGAGCGCAGAGCGCAGGAGCGGAGCCGAGCCCAGGTCCTCGTGAGCCGAGGTTTTAGTCCCAGGGCGGCAGGGCCAGCAGCCAGCTGGAGGAACCCCAGAACACCAGGAGCTGTGGTGACTCCAGAATTATCAACATAGACATGCCTAGGAAAAAGTAAGAGGTTAGTGTCCTATGGACTTTGGGACCTGTATTTGGGGAATGCGTCAGCTCCCTCCCCTGGGGGCTAGAAGCCGCTGAGAAGACACGCCATTTTGTAGTTTTCATAGGCATTTCCGGCTCCCAGCCTACAAATCGTGGGGAGATCCAGCGATCAGTCTTGGGGGGTAATCGCTCTTGCTTTAACCTCCCTGGATCTGGATTGTGATCTAGGGTGGAAGTTGTGGGTGGGTTTACAGCTTGCCAGAAACGGAAGTTGCCCCCCACACGTTCGGGATGAAAATTCCTCTATCTGGCCTTAAAGCCATAATGTGGCAACAAGCCCAAAAGTCAAGTAATTAAGTGGCAACATGCTAAGGCAAAGGAAACAGAAAAATGCAACCCTAGACTCCTATTTTGGGGGCATAGAGCGGGAAAAGGACTGTGAGGTCAGAAGTCCTGCTCCAAAAGCCCCAGGGGAAAACATGAGCGGGTTGCAGGCCATAGAGGACCTTAAGAAGGACTTTAAAAATCAAATAAGAGAAGTGGAGGAAAAATTGGAAAGAGAAATGAGAAGGATGCAGGAAAAGTATGAAATGAGGGTCAACAGCCTGACTGAGGAAAACAACACCTTAAAAAATAGACTAACTCAAATGGCAAAGGAGGCCAAAAGGGCAATGAGGAGAAGAATGCCTTAAAAAGTCGAATTTGCCAGATGGAAAAGAATCTCAAAAGTTCACTGAGGAGATTCATTCCTTCAGAGTTAGACTGGAGCAAATGGAAGCTAATGACTTTATGAGAAATCAAGATGCTGTTAAGCAGATCCAAACAAATGAAAGATTAGAAGGCAATGTGAAATATCTCATGGGAAAAACCACTGACCTGGAAAATAGATCCAGGAGAGACAATTTAAAAATTATTGGACTACCTGAAAGCCATGATCAAAGAAAGTACCTAGAAATCACCCTTCAAGAAATTCTCAAGGAAAATTGCCCTGATGTTTTAGATCCAGAGGGCAACATAGAGGTTGAAAGAATCCACGATCACCTCCTGAAAAAGATCCCAAAAAGAAAACTCCCAGGAATATTATAGCCAGGTTCCAGAATCCCCAGATCAAGGAGAAAATACTACAAGCAGCCAGGAAGAAACAATTTCAATATTGTGGAAACACAATCAGAATAGCCCAGGACCTGGCAGCTTCTACACTGAGGGATCTAAGGGCATGGAATATGATATTCCAGAGGGCAAAAGAACTGGGAATGAACCCAAGGGTCACCTACCAGCAAAACTGAGTATTTTGTTTCAGGGGAAAATATGGTCATTCAGTGGAATAGAGGACTTTCAAGCATTCTTGAGGAAAAAACCAGAGTTGAATAGAAAATTTGACATCCAGACACAAGAAGGAAGAGATGCCTGAGAAGGTAATAGGGAAAAGAAATCAAAAGGAACTTATCAAAGTTGAACTATTTACATTCCTATATGGAAAAGCAATAACTGTGACTGATGATATCTTCTCACTATGAAAATAATGGAAGAAGGGTGTGTGGTCATATGAATACATATGTGAATGTGTGTGTATATGGTTACAGTTATATATGGATAGAGGGCATAGGTTGAATTTGTTGGGAAGGGAGAATACTCAAGGGATGAAATTATGAGGTGAGAGAGGAAAGTGGCAAGAGGAGATGGGGAGAGACATGGTAGGGTAAACTATCTCATGTAGGGGAAGTGGTTGCAAAGGAGGGGGAGAATAAGGAAGGCTAAAAAGGCAAAACCACATTCACATTGAATTTGGTTCAGGGAGAAAATGACATACATACTAAATGGGATATCTCAACCTGCAGCAGGATAGGGGGAAGGGGGATGAGAGGAGGGATGATGGATGGGAGGGCATCCTTGGGGTGAGGGGAGGTTGGAAGTACCCACTATAGAAGAGGGACAGGATCATGTAGGGAATGGACCAGGTGGGGGGTGGGATGAGTGGGAGGGAATTATAAGCAGCCTTGTACAATATATCTACTATGATAATGTTTTGCATAGCTAGACATGTACAACATATACTGAATTACTTATCTCCCAAGAAGGAATGGGTGACAAGGGAGGAAGGAAATGGATCTGAAATTAGAGGTCGTAACATTAAATGTTTCAAATATATATATAAATACTATTATTAATACTCTTTAGCCTATAATTGGGAGATAAGATGTGCAGGCATTGGGACACAAAGATTCATCTTCCTCTAATGGAAAAGTCGATGGGGGTATGGGAGAAGGTATGGGAGAGAGCAGATTGGAGGAAGCGATATCTTGTAGGACTGCTATTCTGGGAGGTTGGGTAGGGGAATAATGGGGGGAAAATGATTGTAACTCAAAATCTGGTGGAAATGAATGATGTAAAACAGAAGTTAATAAAGCATTTGTTTAAAAAAAAAAAAAGAATTCTAAGTGAAAATGCCCAGAGTAGGGAAATGGAATTTTTTGTTCCAACAATAAGGAGGTCACTGTCACTGGTTCCGAGTATGGATGTGGATATGGATGTGTGTGCACACATGGGTGTGCCTGCATGTGTGTGTGTGTGTGTGTGTGTGTGTGTGTGTGTGTGTGTGTGTGTGTGTGTGTGTACACATGCAAGCCCTGGCACTCATGTCTTTGATGGAACCCTAATAAAGCTGCCCCCAGCCCCAATAGTCTAACTTCCTTATGGGCCTCATTGAACAGCAGCCATTTCCTGATTTGATCACACAATCTGTCTTTAACTACACTGAAGTCCCCTAGCCCTAAAATCTAGCCACTGCCCCCAGCCCCATATCCAACTTCCTCATATTCCTCAGAGAAACAGCAGGTTTGTCCATGCACTCAAACACAACCACAAGTAATCTAGTCTTAGACAGGACCACAATAGTCAGCCAATCAGAAAGCAGCACCACCAGGATGCCCAAGCAAGACGTGGACCCCCAAACAATAGAAAAGACTTTCCCTAAATAGGTGCTTTTGTAGTAACAGCAAATGCAGTCCTTTAGGTGAACTTATGGCATAGAGAGGCTTATTATAATATCGTTATCATACATGTCCTCCCCCATGGGTTTTTCTATATGCCTTATGGGAAATCGCATGCTCAGTTCCACCAAGTCTGGGGCCCCTTCCCTATTGCCTAATTCCTAGACAAACCCCTCCTGTCTTTTTAATATTCATATTTTCTGTTGCATTATTAGCATCATATACTCTATAAAATTGATTGTCTTGCCTTAATGAAGCTTCCAGTTCTTTCATGGAACTCAACTCACTTTCTGAGAGATGTAATTCTCAATAAATGCTTTGTTTGGGTTGGAGATGGTCTGAGTTTGTAAATTCCTTCAAGATGACCCCACAACATACCATGAAACCCACAACATCTGGGAGAGGGTTAGGTATAGAAGAACTAGAAAGTATAGGGGGAGGGGCAGATTATAAAGGACTTCAATTTCCTTATCTGTAAAGTAAAGGTATTAGATTGGATGACTTTCGAATTCCCTTCAAACTCCAAATAGATAGCCTACTGAAGAAAATATCAGACTTGGAATCAGGAAGACATGGGTTCAGATCCTGCCACTGGCATTTCTTTCCTACTGCCCTTACCTTGGGCAAGTCACTTAATCCCTTCCAACCTCAGTGTGCTTATAGTATTTTTAGTGAGACTTAATGTAATTATGTATATATGTATGTGTGTATATGTATGTGTATACATACATATACATATATACATACACACATACATAAAATTTCACTTTATAAACCTTAAAGCATTCAATAAATATAAGCACTAATGATAATTAGCATCATTATTAAATCCACTATACAATCATGGATATAAAACTCTGTAATAGAGGCAAAGAATAACAAGCCTTCCCTTCTCCCGTATACACCACTGAAACATGAGAAACCCCAGAGTCCAAAACACAACACTTTACCTAGATGATGCTTCTTTTCTGGGTGAGGTTGGTGATATGGGCACCTGCACCTGAGTTTCCTTTCAATCTACCTGACCAAGTATGACCCATAGTTTGGGTGGTACCTCCTCCCTTTGAGGACCCTTACTAAGTTAAGGACAGTTCTTTGCATGTATCCATCTCTTAAGTCACCCGCACACCTTTTCAGCTTTGAGCGTCTGATTTGGGAAATAGAAACTGGCATGGTCTGGGAAACTGGTCCTGAAGTGCAGATTATAAAAGTAATGATTACGACAGCATGAACAACATTTATTTGGGGCTTTAAGGTTTGCAAGGCACTTTACAAATACTGTATCAACTCATTTTACCTGGGAGTCAGGTGACCCAGGTTCAAATTACATACGAATTATATGAGCTACACACCATTAAGCAAGTGACATTTCTTTGTAAAATGAATGAACCATATCATGCTCTTTTGAAGTTCTAATACTAACATTCTATGTTCTAAGTTTCTTTTCAAAGTGAACATTCTATTAACCAGTCAACCAACATACATTCTTTTATTTTTATTCCTGGCAATTTTTTTTTAATTCACTTTTTTCTGTTTATTTTTTTCTGGTCTACATTCTTTCTTTCCTGCCTCATAACCAAAGTCCTGACATTAAGAAAGCAAGAAAAACAAAAGTCCTTTTAAAAATATGTACAGTTAAGCAAAACAAATTCTCACACAGGCTGTGTCCAAAAAAACAAAAACATCTTTCAGTGTGCACTGTGTGTACTCTAAGTCCATCCGTTTCCTATTGGGAGGTAGGAAGCAGGAAACTATAAGCATTGTTGATTACCTACCAAGCAGGTAGGTAATCAAGAACAATCTATAAAGACAAAAAAGCAAAAACATATGCCATAATCCCTGATGTCAAAGAGTTTATATTCTATTGGAGCTGGGGTGGGGAAAGAGCCATGTACATGTATTAGCATAGGTAGAGCATAGTCAAAGTGGATATGAGGTATTTTGGTATACATTAGTGAGGGACAACAGAAGAAGTTGTGGTATAGCTAACACCTTGGATGGACATTCTACGATGCTGAGATATAGCTTTAAAACTAGTTCTATCACTGATGGAGGACAGTTCTTACTCACTTTTACAAACAACCCTGGGACTGAGTTCTTGACTCAGTGTTGACTGAGGCCTTTTCTAAAACACATTGATTAGATTTCATAAGAGTCTTTCTTTTTTTTTTTTTTTTGAAAGCAATTGGGGTTAAGTAACTTGCTCAAGGTTACACGGCTAGTCATTATTTATTCGTGGGTGCTCATTTTCTGAGGCCGGATCTGATCTCAGGTCATCCTAACTCCGAGGCCGGCGCTCTTACTCACTGCGCCACCTAGCCGCCCCCATAAGAGTCTTAAAGGAGAGACTTGGCTATCCAATCAGTGTTATCAACAATCGAGGAGTAGAGGAAGAAAGATCAGTAGGAAGTATAATCCCGGGTCTTCTTCCTAAAGGTGAATACATTCTATTTAAAAAGACAAAGCTAAGTGGCCATTGAACAGAACAATACAATCCATCAATCAATCAATATGGATTTGTCAAGCATTTACTATGGACCAGTGTGCCTAGCACCTTGCTGTGTCATGAGAATGCAAAGACAGAAACCAAATAACATTTACCTTCAAAGAGTTTACATTATATCAAGGGAAATAACATGTACACATGTGAATTGATATACAATATTTATTTCTATGCATATCTATATTTACATTTATGTATACTATGTATATGGTAGCAACTAGATTATATAGTGGATAAAGCACTGGGTCTAGTCAGGGAAACTCGAATTAAAATCTGTCCACTTACTAGCAGTGTGACTGTGGACAAATTACTTAACCTCTGTTGATTCGGTTTTCTCAGCTGTAAAATGGGGATAAATAACAGCATCTACCTCTCAGGGTTATTGTGAGGATAAAATGAGATAATATTAATAAAGCACTTAACATAGTGCCTGGCACATTGTAGGTGCTATAAAAAATGCTTCTGTCTTTCCCTACATCCTTCTCATCTATATCTAACTCTCTCTCTCTCTCTCTCTCTCTCTCTCTCTCTCTCTCTCTGGAGGGCAGAAGGTAGGGCAATTGGGGTTAAGTGACTTGCCCAAGGTCACATGCCTAGTTTTTTGTGTGTTAAGTGTCTGAGGCCAAATTTGAATTCAGGTCCTCTTGACTCCAGGGCTGGTGCTCTATTCACTGCCCCACCTAACCACCCCTCTCAGATATAAGGTAATCTAGGAGAGAAGTGAGACACTAGCATCTGGAAGGAACAAGAAAAAACTCACATAGAAGGTAGCATTTGAGCTAAAGTTTGAAGGAAGCTACCTGTAAGAGGTGGGAAGGGAGAGATTATAAAGGAGTTTCAAAGGCAAACAGAAGATTTTTTTGTATTTGATCCAGGCAGTAATAAAAATCCATTGGCGTTTGTTGAGTAAGGGGAGGGGTAACATGGTCAGTCCTGTATTTTTAGCAAGTTCAGCTTGGTAGCTGAGTGGAGAATAGACTGGAATGTGGAGAGACTTGAGACAGAGAGACCCAGCAGAAGGGTATTGAAATAGTCTAAACATAAGGTGATAAGGACCTGCACTAGGATGGTGGAGAAGAGAGAAGGGAACATATATGAGAGATGTTATAAAGGTAGGATTAGTGATTAAAGAAGTGCCAGTGAGTCAAAAATGTTTACTAAATACCTACTATGCGCCAGGCACCGTATTAAGCACTGGGGAATACAAAGAAAGGCAAAAGATAGCCTCTGCTCTTAAGAAACTCACAGTGTGATGAAGGAGACAACATGCAACCCATCATATACAAACAAGCTATGTACAGGATAAGCTGGACATAATCAGCAGAAGGAAGGCTCTAGCACTAAGAAGTTTCATGAGGGAAGTAGAAGGGGGTATTTTGGCAGGAATTTGAAGGAAACCAGGAACATAGGGAGAGAATTCCAGGCATGAGGGGCAGCCAGTAGAAGTATTTGGAGTTAGGAGACAGAGGGTCTTGTTTGAGGAAAGAGCAAGGCCAGGCCTAGATCAAAGGACATGGGGATAAAATGCAAGAAAATTGGAAAGGAAGAGGGAGACCAGGTTGTAAAAATCTCCAAACAGAGGACTTTATATTTATCTTTGGGATGATAAGGAATCTGGAGTTTATTGAATGGGGAGAGGGTATATAGTCAGACCTGTACTTTAGGGAGATCAATTGGATAGTTAAGTGGAGGATGAATTGTAGTGGGGAGAGACTCGTGACAGGGAAATGAACAGGCAAGTTATTATTATAGCTGAAGTGAGAGGTGATGAGGGCCTGCATTAGAATGGTGGTAGTGTTAGAGGAAAGAAGGGGGTATACAGTAGAGATTGTAGGAAGGTAGAATTGACAGGTCTTAGCTAAAGATTGGATATGGAAATGAGAGGTGAGAAAGAGTGAGGAGTTGAACATGATACCTAGGTTGTAAGCCTGAGTGACTGGAGGATAGTAGCACTTTAAGATTACAATATATAAGTTAGGAAGAGGAGTGGGTTTGGGGGAAAGAAAGTAAGTTCAGTTTTGGATATGTTGAGTTTAAGCTGTCTATAGGACACGGAGTTCAAGATGTCTGATACACAATTTCAGATGAGAGATTGGAGATTAGTAAAGAAATTAGGGCTGGATACATAGATTTGAGAATCATTAACTAGAGATGATAATTGAATTCAGGGATTCAATTTCACATAGTGAAGTATTACAGAGAGAGAAGAGAAGAGAACCTAGGACAGAGCCTTGTAAGAAACCCACAATTAGTAGGAATTACTTGGATGGAAATATAGATAAAGTAAATGAGAAGTCAGGTAAGAGAGGAACCAGGACAGAGTAGTGCCATGAAATCCTAAAGAAGAAATTAAGGAAAAGAGTGTGGTTGATGGTGTCAAAGTTTGCAGAGAAGTTAAAAATAAAAGATTGAGAACAGGCCATTGGATCTGGCAATTAAGGGATCACTGCTAAATTTGGAGAGGGCAGTTTTGATCAAATGATGAAGTCAGAAGCCAGAGGGTAGAGTTAAGAGAAGAATGCAAAGAAAGAAAGTGGAGGCACCTACTGTAAGCTACCTTCTCAAGGAGTTTATCTACAAAGGGAGGAGAGATATGGGGTGGGTGGATCTGGAGAGTCTTCTGAGGATGGAGGAGACATAGGCTTGTTGGAGACAATCAGAAAGCAGCCAATAGACAAGGAGAAAGTGAAGATAAATGATAGAGCAGAAATGATAAGGGGGAAATCTAATGGAAAAATGGGACAGAATGGAAATAGTGGCAGAAGGCATCTGGAAAATGTAAAATAAGGAAGAGGGGAGAAGGTAAAGCTCTTGGCAAACAGCAGCAAAGTTTTTCAGTGAAATAAAAGGCAAGCAAAAATCAGAATCCTACAGTTTGTTGTTTAAAAGAAACATCCTTGAAGCAGAGAGACACACACAGGGTAAAGGTAAGGAACTCGAGCAGAATCTATTTTGCTTCAGATGAAGTACACAAAAGAAGGGGTAGCAATTCTGATCTTGGTAAAGCAAAAGCCAAAGCAAAAAATATACCTAACTAAAAGGGATGAGGGGAGCGGCTAGGTGGCACAGTGAATAGAGCGCCGGCCCTGGAGTCAGAAGGACCTGAGTTCGGATCTGGCCTCAGACACTTAATGCACACACAAACAAAAACCTAGCTGTGTGACCTTGGGCAAGTTACTTAACTTCAATTGCCCTCCAAAAGGCAAAAAAAAAGGGGGGGGGATGAGGAAGGAAACTACATCTTTCTAAAAGGTACCATAGACAATGAAGTAATATCAATACTAAACATATATGCACCAAGTGGTATGCATACAAATTTTTAAAGGAGAGATTAAATGAGTTACAGGTTCATGACCAAATGAGAGAGAGAGAGAGAGAGAGAGAGAGAGAGAGAGAGAGAGAGAGCATTACAAAATGTAAAATAGATAATTTTGATTATATTTAAATTAAAAAGCTTTTGCACAAACAAAATCAATGTAACCAAGATTAAAAGGAAAGCAGAAAACTGGGGGAAAAAATCTTTACAAGTGTTTCTAATAAAAACTTCATTTTTCAAATATATAGAAAGCTGAGTCAAATGTTTAAGGATATATGCCATTTTCCAATTGATAAATGGTCAATGCAAATGAACAGTCAGTTTTCAGATGAAGAAATCAAAGCTATCTATAGGCATATGAAGAAGTGCTCTAATCACTGTTGATTAGAGAAATGAAAATTAAAACAAGTCTGAGGTACCACTTCTCACCTATCAGATTGGCTAATAAGATAAAAAAGGAAAATGAGAAATGTTGGAGAGGATGTGGGAAAATTGGGACACTACTAGCCTGTTCTGGAGTTGTGAACTGATCCAACCATTCTGGAGGGCAATTTGGAATTATGCCCAAGCTGTGTGTACCCTTTGATCCAGCTAGGTACCCTTTGATCCTAGACACCTTTGTATCCCAAAGAGATCATAAAAAACAGGAAAGGACCTATATGTGCAAAAAAAAAAAAATTTGTAGCAGCCTTTTTTGTGGTGTCAAAATATTGGAAATTGAAGGGATGTCCATCAGTTGGGGAATGGGTGAACAAGTTATGGTATACAGATGTAAGGAATACTACTGTGCAATAAGAAATGATGAAGAAGCAGATTTCAGAAAAACTTGTAAAGGCTTGTGTGAACTGATGCCAAGTGAAATGATCAGAACGTTGTATACAATAACAGCAACACTGTGTGATGATCAACTATGAATGGCTCAGCTCTTATTAGCTATAAAATTACGTAAGACAAGTATGAAGGACTCGTGAAAGAAAATGCTATCCACATTCATATAAAGAACTGGTGGACTCTGAATGCAGATTGAAGCATACTTTTTTCACTTTATTCTTTTTCATGTTTTTCCCCCTTTTGATCTGTTTCTTCTTTTACAACTGTAACTAATATGGAAATATCTTTTACATGATAGCACATGTATAAGCTATATGAAATTGCCTACCATTTTAGGAAGAGAGGAGGAGAGGGAGAAACATTTGGAACTCAAAATCTTGTAAAAATGAATGCTAAAAATTGTCTTGGAGGTGGCTAGGTGGTGCAGTGAGTAGAGTGTTGGCCCTGGAGTCAGAAGGACCTGAGTTTGGATCCAGCCTCAGACACTTAATGCACACAAACAAAAACCTAGCTTTGGGCAAGTTACTTAACCCCAATTGCCCTCCAAAAAACAAACAAACAAACAAACAAAAATTGTCTTGGCATGTAATTGAGAAAATTGAGAAAAAAATACTATTAAAAAAAGAAATAAAAGGACAAGTTCTCAGCTGAGAGGGTGGGATAACAGATCTACAGGAGGTTTGAGAAGGGATGAAAAGGTTTAGAAAAGCCACTTTGGTGAGTGGGATAGAGTTAATTAGGGAGGTGTAAAGAGTTTTACTTGCTGTGGTGAAGGCCCGGTTGAGATTATGTAACATAAATTTGTAGTAGATCCAGTCAGAACTTCTCATGATACAGTCATGATTTTGTCTAGTTCTGTTCTTCAGTATGTGAGTAGGGATGAAGGCAGAAGATGGTGGAAGTAATCCTGGTTTAAGTTTTGGAAGGGCAAGATCAGCCATAGGGTAAGAAGGTAAAGCATTCAAATGAAGAGGACAGTATAAAATTGAATTGTTTCACTAAGTGGTAAAGCTGGCAAAGGGAGGAGAATGCATCCAGTACAAGGGTGATGGCCTGGGAAGCTACCATGTTGGATGACATTGTCTGAATGTATATGAATTTCAGCAAGTTTGATGGTCCAAACATTGGACCAATACCATAATGGTAATAAAGACAATTTCTTGTAAGTGTAATTTAAACACTAAAAACAACTACTCCTCTCCCCCTCTGCCCTGCTGGAACAAAACTTTAAAAATATTGGATGGGGGGAGGGCTTGGAAAGAAAATAGTCCTTTTGAAAATTTTCCTGTAGTTTTCATTAATTACAAGCTCAGTATAACTCAATAGTGGGGCATGGTATTCCCTAAAGTGAATATACTTTTAAGCTGAATTAAAATATACATAATATTCAAGATGAAGTTTTCTGCCTCTCATCCTGATTAGACCAAATTGGGGTTTTATGTTCAGTTCTCTATACCACACTCTAAGAAGGACATTGAAAGGCTCAGGAATATTCAGAAGAAGTAGTAAGTGATGAGGTCCAGAGTCATATGAGTAGAGAATACTGGGATCACTCAATTTAAACATAAGATTTTGGAATGACATGATATATGCCTTCAAGTACTTGAAGGAATTTTTATATGCCAAATTCTGCTACTTAGTAAAGGACAGAACTAGAAGTGAGGAGTAGAAATTACAGAGTCAGAATTTGGTCCAATATAAGGAAAAAACTTCCAAAACATTATAATTATTCAGAAATGGACTGAATTGCCTCCAAAGGTAGCTTCTCCTTCCAGGGTAGAGGTCTTCAAACAGAAGCTGGATGAACAACTATTAGGTGAGTTGTATTGGGAATTCTTATACATGTACAGATTGGAAGAGATGGCCTCTGAACTTCCTAACATCTTTGAGATTCTTGAAAACAATTTAGCCATTAATAAATCTGCCAACTTTGCTGACTTTTGATGCCAACAAAGAGTAAACTCTGCTTCCTCCTCTGATTACCTGAGGCCTTGTTGATCTCAGAGCTCTCTGGGGGTGGACATTGACCAAGCTGAACAGAGAGGTTTTTGTTTTTGTTGGAGGTGATATGAACCATGTTGGCCAGCCCAAGTGAACACTCTTCCTTCCTCCAAACCAAGTCAATGTAAAGGCTATGAAATATGCCTTTAGGTCCCCTGTATTATGGCTATAGAATGATAGAACTAAAAGGGCTTTTACAGCTCAATAAACTGAAGCAATTCTAATGGCTATCATAAGTATATAACTTCACAGCACTATACCAGTTTCCACTAATTTTTTTTTTTTTTTTACTATTTTGAGTTAAGCTCATAGAAAGGGGATTCCATTTGATTGGAATTTTGTTCTGGAGACTTTTCGTATGAATGAAGAACTGTCTCCCTGGCATGATTAAGGACCTCTGAAAAGGACCTTCTTGTCTCCAGATAAGTCTTTCATGTATAGACATTTGTCTGCTGTTAAAATATAAATTCCTTTGGTTTAACACATGGTAATCTCCTTCATGTGTAGACACTGGTCTGCTGTTAGAATATAAATTCCCCTCGTTTAACACATGGTCAATCTCCCAAATTCAAGTAATCTTTAATTATTATCTAGATTATCATAAGAGGTTTCCCTAACTCAGGGCTCTCCCCTCTCAAAATTATCTTCTACATAGCTACCAAAGTGATGGTCCTAAAGTTAAGTCTGACCATATCACTCCCCTGCTCAGTTAACTTCAGTAGCAACTTCCTTCCTTGAGGATTAAAATACCAACTTCTCTATTTGGCATTTAAATCCCTTCATAATCTGACTTCAATTGAACTCTCTAAATTTCTTATAGATCACCATTCTACAAAAATTCCATGCTTCTAAGGCCCTTTTTATCTCTACCTTCTAGCTTCCCTGACTTCCTTTAAGACCCAGCTAAAATTCCACTTTTTTCAGGAAACCTTTCCCAACCCTTCTTCATTCTAGTGCCTTCCTTCTATTGATTATTCCCTATTAATCCTTTATATCACTTGTTTTTTTCATAGTGGTTTGTATGTCATCTTCCTCTTTAATTGTGAAATCCTGAAGAGCAATGACCTTTCATGGTATCCTCAGTGCTTACCATAATGCCTGGCACATAATAGAGGCTTTAAAAAATGCTTATTGAGTAACTACTCTGCCTATTGTTTCTACCTAGAATGACTCTAGTTTCTTATCAATTTAAGGAAAAATCCATTTATACCTATACTTTCAAGCGTTTCTTTTCTTTTCTTTCTTTCTTTCTTTTTTAAAGCAATTGGGGTTAAGTAACTTGCCCAAGGTTACACAGCTAGTTATTTTTGTGTGGGTGTTAAGTATCTGAGATGGAATTGGAACTGATCAAGGGTTCTCCTGAGTCTGGGGCCAGCACTCTTACTGCACCACCTAGCCTCTCCATCAAGTATTTTTTTAATAGAAATGAGTATTATGCTTTATCAAAAGCTTTTTCTGTATCTATTGATATAATTTTGGTTACTTTTATTATTGATGTAATCAATTATGTTAATAATTTCTCTTATGTTAAAAACCATCCCTGCTTGGTCATAGTGTATAATCTTTGTAATATATTGTTGTAGTCTTTTAACTAGTATTTCATTTAGGATATTTGTATTCATATTTATTAATGAAATTGGTCTATAATTTTCTTTCTCTGTTTTTACTTTTCCTGGTTTAGGTATCAGTATCATATTTGTTTCATGAAAGGAGTTTGGTAGGACCCCTTCTTTGGATCTATGAAGGAAGATGCTATCTGCACCCAGAGAAAGAATTGATAAATAGAAGCATATATAGAAAGATTTTTACACACACACACACACACACACACACATTACATGCATACATATTTGTGTCTAATGTTAGCCATCTCTAGGGTGGGGTGGGGAGAGTGAAGAAAAATAAAAGAAAGCTACATGACTTTATTATATATTTAAAAGGAATAGCAAGTTGTGCATAATAGATTTGCAGTTTCATGTGCAATCATCTTTTTTTTTTTCTTATTCTACTATGTTATGGCAATGCTTGTTTTATTTCTTAAATTCAGAATAAAATAGACTAGATAACAAAAGAATGTCTAGCTTCCTTCAAAACTTAGCTCAAATGGCACTTCCTACAGCAGGCATTAGTACCTCCCCCAATTAATTTATAAGCATTTTTTATATACACATGTGCATATTGTTTCTCCTGTCATATAATGTAAACTTCTTAGGACAGAAACTGGTTCATTTTTGTCTTTCTATACCAACTCTAACACAATGCCTGGAATGACGTCTTATTGATTGTTCAAAAAGAGATCACATATTCAATGGAAGGTTGGTCACACATTGGGATTGAAGGTTATGAGTTATTTATATCTTAGTGTATATGAATTTATCAGGTCCTTTCCTTAGATCAGGTTCCTAAATGGGGCTGTGGTGATGTGGTAAGACAGAAAAAGTGAAAAGTTGCTTGGAAGGATCACAATGGGAGCTAAAGGGTATAGAAATGGGGAGGCTGAGAGGGTGAAAAATGGGCTTAACCCACTCCATGGGTTGTGGTGGTTGTTATTGTTGTCTTTGTAGATTCCACCCTCTGTAGATTCTTTGTCTTGACATATAAGCCTTCAGACTTTTTTGTGGGTATGATCTTTGTCTCATATTTCTCTGCTTCTCCCATTGGGACTAATAAATGAGTGATCACAAGATAGGACTATTCATCAAATGTTTATTGAACGATGGGAGAGAAAAAGGGAGGAAGTGCCTAGATGTGAAGAAATAAGCTTTGGCCTCCTTTCAGAAAAATCAGAGCCAGGGGCCCTGTCTGGTTCTGGATCTTAAAGAACAGAAACATAGTAACCATCCACCTCCTAACTAAAATCCCATCTTCTATAGGGAGCATCTCCCAACTCTTCTTAATTATTGAGAGCCTTTGCTATATATAGCTTGTTTGTACATATTTGTATATTTTCTGCCTGTCCTATTAGATTGTAAGCTCTTTGAAGGCCAGGCCTGTCTTTTGCCTCTTTTTCATTTTGCTTTTTATATTTTTTAAATTAATCAATTAATTAAAATTAAAATTTATGGAATAAAATAAGCATTTCCATAATATAGTATAATAAAAAAGTTTGCATATGAAACTGCAAATCTATTTTGTACAACTTGCTATTCCCCTTAATATATAATAAATTTATTAGTTATATTTTTTCCTCTCTTCTTCTCTTCCCATCCTCCCCTACCATAGAGATGGCTACCATTAGACACAACTAGGTATATTACATAAAATTATTCTATACATACTTCTATTTATAGTTCTTTCACTGGATGCAGATAGTGAATTTCTTCATATTCCCTTTATAGTTGAGTAATTATAATTTATTATATTTATCTGTTAAATGACTTATTTACCCAAAGTCATTCTTAAAACCATATTGCTGTTACTGTATACAATGTTCTCTTGGTTCTGTTCGTTTTTCTCTTCATCATTTCATGTAAGTCTATCTCTGTTTTTCTAAGATCATTTCTTATACAACAGTAGTATTCCATCACAATCATAGACCACAACTTGTTCAGTCATTCCCCAATTGATGGGTATCCCACTAATTTCCAGTTCTTTGCCATTACAAAGAGAACTGTTATAAACATTTTAGAATATATAGGTTCCTTTTCTTTTTCCTTAATCATCTTTGGAAATAGACCTAGTAGTGGAATTTTGCTTCTTTTTGCTAAAGCACCATGCCTAGCACTCAGTAGGCGCTTAGTAAATGTTTACTGACTGGTTTTATTGATAACACATGAAGCACCAAATTTTTTCACTTGAATGAAAGGATATAAAGAGAGACGTTTCTATCTCAGTGCTACACTTGGATCCTAATATTACTCTGTTTCTTGGCAGATGAAGTCCTATACATGATCACAACCCAGGAAGACAGCTTCTTTTAGAACCAAAAGCCATATGGGGTTAGGCTCTGGACTTGTGTTTTTGTGGAGTTCAAGAAAAGAAGGTTGTAGTCTTTCAGAAATGCACAAATTCAGACCTAAGCAGGTCTTAGGCACAGTGAATGACCAATCATAAGGAAGAAACGTAAATATAAACACAGGAGTTGGTAAAATTCCTTTGATGTCAGAGGCTGTTTACATACCTCACCTCCTCCCTCCTGGGCCATTTGCTCCTCCATGGACTCTCCTCCAAACCTGGACCACTGCCCCTCCTCACCTTTGATTACTAGCTTTCCTGGCTTTCTTCAAGACTCAACTTCAATCCTGCTTTAATTGAGGAGCGTGTATTCAGTCCCCAGCTGCTAACACCTTCAACCTTTGAAATGACTTTCATGTACTCTCTATATCTCCGATATTTACCTAATTATTTACATGGTGAGTCCTCTAACAGAATATACATTCCTTGGAACATAGGAGGCCTATTCACTGAATAGGTATTATCTCACTCAAAGGCAGAACCTGAAAAGACCTGGCCTAAAAGAGCCAGTGTCTCCCATTGCATCCTGGGCCATCTCCAGCTGTCCTGAAGAATGTCTGACCATTGCTGGATCCTGCCAAATGAATTGACTCAAGTCTTCTCAGCCAAAGAAAAGTAAAATTTATTAAAAGTTCACTTGCATTAGACACAGAGTAAATCTGTGCTAGGTCATTCAATGGCACTCTCACTCTTCCATGGTATTCTATGGCACTCACACTCTTCTATGGTGCTCTCATGACACATGGTGTGAGATGGTGTCTTATATACAGAAGGTTGTGGGAGGAATCTAGGGGTGGTCTAGAGGGAGGAGTTTCGGGAGGGTCTGCAGGAGGAGTTAATGAGGTCAATGAGTGATTAAGGGTGGGAAGTAGCTGGAGACTACAGACAATGGTGGGCTAGGACAGTTCAAGGGTGGGAAGTCTAGCAACGGACCTACCTTATCAAATGGGATGATTCAATCAAGAATCCAAGGGAGGTTCCCAGAGCCTGTACCTCAAGGACTCAAGGAGAACTCGAGGGGACTCCCAGAGCCCATACTTCATCACTTCAAAAAAGGAAGGACAAACGCAACATTCCAGGAAGGCTGGGACTGCTTTTTGCCTTTCTT
Source organism: Gymnobelideus leadbeateri (assembly GCA_011680675.1). Classification (NCBI taxonomy): domain Eukaryota; kingdom Metazoa; phylum Chordata; class Mammalia; order Diprotodontia; family Petauridae; genus Gymnobelideus; species Gymnobelideus leadbeateri. The sequence goes on from WOXC01005493.1 coordinate 18,366, forward strand.
TGTATTTTCAGGGCTTATCACAAAGCAAGCCCTTAAATGCTTGTTGGCTGAATACCAAAATTGAGTGACTAATAAAGACTTCTGACCCTCCTGCATTGATTTCTAATAATAGTTTGTATGAATATAAGTTTTCAGCATTTAGAAAATACAGTCCTCCCAATTCTTTTGCCAGGCAGATTGTGCAAAAGAAAATTGTATAGTTCCTTCCAGCCCTAAATGGTACTCAAGCAATTCATGTCACTTTAAGGTTTTCAAGGTACTTCGTTGACAATGACCCTGTGACAAGGGTAGGACAAGAGTATTTCCCCCATAATATACAAGGCAGCAGTGTGTCATAATGAATAGCTTGCTGACATTGGAGCCAGGAAGACTCTGGAGTCTTCACTACAAATTACATGCTTGTATTTGGGTACGAGTTCTATGCCTCACATACCAGCTGGGTGATTCTAAGCAAGTGACTTCAAGTGTCCCAGTGATGGGGTACAGGCTTTGGGAAATCCCTTAAACTCTGATTGAATCTTCCCACTTGATGAGGCATTTGCCTGAGGCCATAAGCCTTTCATTATAGCTAGGCCAAAATCTCTGTTAGTTTTAACCTAGCCTGGCCCTCCATTGTCCAGCTACTTCCCACCCTTGATCCTATCAAAATATCTATACCCAAATCTGTTACCCTTAAACTAGCCTAGCCCCCACTTATCTGTCCAGGTAGCCTTCAGCTATTTCCCACCCCTTAATTCCATTCCGGGAGTCTGACCTCAGTCCCCTCAAGATCCTCCTTAGACTCTTCCTCAAGGACCTCCCCAAACTCCTCTAGATCACTCCTAAATCCTCCCACACTCTTTCTGTATATAAGCTCCATCTTGCCTCCTTGAAGGGGTTGAGATTCAGTCTAGCACAGACTCAATCTGTGTCAGATTATTCTGGCCCACTTGTCCAATACAAGAATCACAGATACTTAGGCTCCTTAAAAGTCTACTCATTATGGCAAATCTTTAATAAACTTTGCTTTACTTTGAGAGAATTGAGTTGAATTCATTTGGCAGGACCCGGCGTGTTGATATTTTGGGGTCTCATGCACTTCTAAACCATAAACTTCAACACCAGGAAACTCTCTACTTATAAATCCTAACTTATATGACCTCTAACTCATGACTATAACTTACAGAGCAGGTGTCGTTTTTGGTCAGTCAGTTAACAAGCATTTGTTAAACACCTATGTGCTATGCACTGTGCTAGGCACTGGGGATAGATACAAAGAAGGGTAAAAGACAGTCCCTTCCCTCAAGGAGCTCACAGTCTACTGGATAAAATAGGATATATAAAGGATAAAATGAATATAATGAACAGAAAGAAGGCATTAGCATTTGGGAGTTGGCAGAGGGTTCTTGGAGAAAGTAGGATTTTAGTTGGAACTTGAAGGAAGCTGTGGCAATTTCCTGTTCCAATGAAATCACTTCTGGTTTAAAAAAAGTACTGAAGACAGGATCAGAAGGGAAAGTAGGTTGTCAAGTATTGGACAGCCAGTAAATGGCACAACCATGACCTTAAGCCAGGTTTCTTCCTATTGTATCATTGCTGACTCTCTGACAATTCAATACAATTTAATTAATTTAGACCAGTTTAGTAACCACATACTCTGTGCCAAGCTCTGTGCTAATAATAGCTCATATTTCTATGGCTTTAAAGTTTACAAAGCACTTTCTTGCCAACAACCTTAGGTTATAGATGATGCAAACATAATTACCTTCATTTTATAAATGAGGGAAACAGGCTCAATGACTTGTCAATGGTCACTGAATATGAGAGTCAACATCACTAGGCATTTATTAAGCACCTACTATGTGTGAGGCATTTTACAAAAAGCAGGATTAAGACTGGTCACTCCTGACCAAGTCTAGGGCTCTTCTTTCTATGTCCCATTGTCCCTGTAACTAACCTGCCTCCCTCCGCCAACTTCTTGTTCTTCCACCCTCAACCCCTCCAAAAAGGATTAGCCATAGTGGGAGGTGACACAGGGCTCAAAACCTGGGGAAGCAATTCAATTTGGAAATCAGCCACCTCTCCATTTACCTTTGTGGTTTCAGGGTTTCAGATTTCAGCCTTCTATTCCTAATATTTGTTTTGGTTTCCCCCAAGCCCATCAGCTGGGTTGCCAGAAGCAAACAGCAGAGACTATCCATTCACTTCTTCCCACATCTTGTTTTAAAGGACATATTTAGGATGGGTGGGGGAGGCCCTAACTGTAATTAGTAAAACTGGGGCTTGGGTGTGAGTGGGAGGTTGAGGTGGGGCAGGGATGTTGTCTTTCTTTGGGTCAGAGTTGTAAACCACATCTGCACTCTCTAATGTGAATGGAATGTATAGAAGTGAGCTAAAAATAACCGCCTACCTACCATACCTACCTCTCTAGACTATGGTTAGGAACAAAGGCAGTAATGTTTGGGTATTTATTTGTAAAGCTTAAAGTTCTATAGACAAATCAGATCACAGTATTATTATTAATTGGGCTCCTGCTGGCCTTGGGCTTCAAGGTTTCCAAAGCAGTTTTCCCACAGCTCTTGTGAGGTTGACAATGCAACCAACCTTCAATTCTCAGCTAAAATCTCTTCTACAAAAAGCCCTTCCCAACCCCCTTAATTCTAGTGTTTCTTACTGTTGTTTATCTCCAATTTATTTGGATATATATTTTTATTTGGAGATATATAGTATGTATGTACATATATATTTATATTGTATATTTTTCATCTGTATTTCATAGTACTCATGGGACATAGTACCTACTACTGCAGTGCTTAATAAATGCTTGTCAATATCAGTCATCTCCCTGAATTTAAATCCAGCCTCAGACACAAAGTTGTATGACTCTGGGCAAGTCACTTAGCCCCGTTTGCTTCAGTTCCTCATCTTTAAAATGAGCTGGAGAAGGAAATAGCAAACCCTTGGACACAACTCCACTTTGCCCTTCCCTTTATTGATTTGTAAAGCAGACAAGTCAACCTTCCCTTTCCTTCATTGATTTGTAAAACAGAGAACTCCACCTTCCCCTCCCCAAATTTATCTGTAAACAAGCACAACCTCCACCCTTTCCTTTCCCCTGATTGATCTGTGGGCAGGAGTTCCAGCCTAGGGTTTCCTACCAGTGGGAAATTCAAATGTACACTGACCAATCACTGTAGTTTCAGCTTATATCACTGTAATTTCAGCTTATATAACCTGGCTATGGAAGCTCTATAAAACTAGCACAATGTCTGTGCCAAAGCACTGTCTGATTTGGGTGACCGACAGTCTCGCGGTAATAAAATCCACTTTTTAAATTTAGTCTTGGGAACTTCTGTCTCGCTTTATTGGGATAGAACACAAACCACTTTAGTATCTTTGCTAAGAAAACCCCAAATGGGGTCACTGAAAGAAAGACATGACTGAAATGATCCAACAACAACAACAGCAATATAATCAGTCAATAATAGCACCTATTAATTGCCAGCCACTGTGCTAAGCTCTGGAAATGCAAAAAATAGGCAAAAGACAGTCTGTGTCCTCAAGGAACTCACAATCTATGGAGAGACAATAAGCAAAGAAATATGCACAAACAGGATATATACCAGGTAAAAAGGAAATAATTAAGGGAGGCACTAGAATTTAGGGATTGGGAAAAGCCTACCATAAAGGATCATATTTTACTTAGACCTTTGATACAGGGAAGCCAGTAGGAGGAGATGAGGAAGAAGGACGTTCTAGGCATGGGGTTGGAGAAACTGCCCAGAGCCAAGAGATGGATACTGAAACAACAAAAAGGTCAGTGTCAGTGAATAGAAGAGCACATACAGGGAATAAAGTGTAAGAAGACTAGAAAACAGAGGAGAGGACTATGTTATGATGGGTTTTAGATGCCAAACAGAACATTTTTGCATTTGCTCCTGGAAGCAATAAGGAATCACTGGAGTTTATTAAGTGGGGTAGGGAGAAGGTGGTGATATGATTAGACGTACTTTAGGAAAATAACATTAGTGGCTCAATAGAGGATGGATTGGAGTGGGGAGAGACTTGTGGCAGGCAAACCCACCAGCAGGCTCTTGCAGTGATCAAAGTGTCAAGTAATAAAGGCCTGCACCAAAGGACTGGCAGTGTCATAGGAAAGAAGGAGGTATATTTTTCATCTCTTATTATGATTTCCTTTTTATAGCTGAGGCTCAAATACGTGCAGTTATTTGCCCAAGGTAACAAAGCTAGTAAGAATTGGTGCCAGAATGTGGTGCCTGATTCCAAGCCCAGGGTTCTTTGTACTAGCCAAAATAAACTGAATTAATTATACTGATGTGTACCTGAAATTAGGAAGACTGGGGTTTGAATCTTGCCTCTGATGGTTAATTAACCAGACAGCTCGCTTTACTTCTGTGAGGTTCATTTTCCTTCCCCATCAAATGAGAACACTAATACCTGTAATGCCTGTCTCATAGAATTGTTAGGAGACTTAAATGAAAGTTTATATATTAGATGCTATATTAATATCACTTCTCAATTTTTTTTTAAACAAGCCCAAAAGACTAGAAATACTTTGAGTTATGATGTAGATCTGAGAATAAGAAAAATACATTTTCTGACATGGTTTTATATAGGGTTTCAAAGACTTTAAAGTGATTCCTGGGCACCTCTGGAGATTCACCTGCAGGGTTTATCTCACACAAAATGGTCTATAAGATGTTGTACACATGCTATCCTCCCATCCTCCAGCTTGTGAATTCCACTCCTTCCTTTCCCTTTCCTCCCTTCCTCTCCCCTCTACTTCTTCTCCCTCTGAATTCTATGGTTGTCCCTATCTACTCTGTCATTTTCTGGAAGAAGAAATAAGTCTGGCCTTGAGAAAGATGTAGGGGTTTGGGAGTGGGCAGGAAATAGGGAGAAACTAGAAGAAATAATTTCAAGTCTATTGACAAGGAGCATAAACTAATAAAGACAATGATCCACCATGGGAGCTGTGAAGAAAGCAAGGATAGTGAAACAAAGGAACAAAAAGGTGGGTAGGGATAAAGCAGTCCTCTGAATGAAGAAAGGAAACTTCCTTCCCACAGATCAGTGATAAGGAAAAGGAAGAGATATTTACTTAGCATGTATCTTTAAACCTTACAAAATGCTTTGCATATAGTATCTCATTTGGCTCTTATATCTGTGAGGTGGATGCTGCAAGTTTTTACATGTACTATTTGGGTTGCCCTCTCTTCATATCTGTAGCTCCAGGCCCCAATTAATATAGCTCTATGCCAGACCATGCTAGATGACATAAGAATTCAGGGCAAAAGGTATTTAATGGAATGAGATAGCATGGGAAATAACAAGGAATTGAATCATGTAGTAAATATTCTCTGGACCCATACCAAATGACTTTTAGCTCCAAATATCTCCAAGGAAGCATTAGTCAACCCCCCAATTAATGCTTAAGTTTCCTTAACACAGCAGAACAGGAGTGGGGTCAGATTACTTATGGTGTGGCTATTGAAGATTCTGAATCACATCCAATCAATCAGTAAAGATTTATTAAGTGCCTACTATATGCCAGGCATTGTGCTAAGTATTGTGGATACAAAAAGAGGCAAAAGTCAGTCTGCTCTCAAGGAGCTTACAATCTAATGGGGGTGACAAGCAAATAAATATATGTGTATATATATATATATATGTGTGTGTGTGTGTGTGTGTATACATATACATATATACACACACATACACACATGCACACACACACACAAACTGTATACAGGATAAATAGGAAATAACAGTGGGAAGGCACTAGAAATAAGAGGGATTGGGAGAGAACTCCTGTAGAAAGTAGGATTTTAGTTTGCTAACCAGAGAGGTTAGTAGTCAAAACAGAGGAAAGAGAGTGTTTCAGGCATGGAAAACAGCCAGAGAAAATGTCAGGAGTCAAGAGATGGAGTGTTTGGTTTGAGAACAGGCTGGTATCAATAGGTAAAAGAGTACATGGAGGGAGTAAGGTGTAAGGAGAATGGAAAGGTAGGGGGGGCTAGGTTATGAAAAGCTTTGAACATCACATAAAGGATGTTGTATTTGGTGCTAGAGGTGATAGGGAGCCACTAGAGTTTAGGATGGAGTGATGTGGTTGAACCTGTGCTTTAGGAAAATCTCTTTAGTGGCTGAAAGGAGGATAAATTGAAGTGGGGAGAGACTTGAGGCAGGCAGACCCATCTGCAGCTATGGTAGTAGTCTAGGCACATTCCTTCCAGTCTCAATTAAGAACTATGTTTAGTACTGTTTTCCCCTTAAATGGACAAACACTTAAGGCGGCCATAACCATTATTATGACCCAAATGGGATGCCAGAGTTTTAAGATAACATGGCCAAGCCTTTATAACCTGCCTCTCTGTAACGGAAATGCAGATGTGAGGATCTTCCCTGCCCCTAGGCCCTTTGATTGGCTTAAGAGACTTTGATTGACTTAAGTGACTCTGAGAACCTTCCTTGATTTGAAAATATATTCTGCCTCCTAATAGGCTGAATGTGGTCATATGGAGCCTGTGGTAGGAGGCTTGGTTTTCAGGAATGACCACACCTTGATGCTGTGTGATTGGGCAGTGGGTCAAGAGGGTGGTTACATTCTCTGAGCCAGGAGAAGACTATATAATCCCTGATTTGAGGCCTTGCTTTGGGGCTTACTTTAAGTGTTGTGTGATTTGACCAGACGGACTCTGGGAAGCCGTTGTTGAGAGCCCCCGGCTTTGAAAACCCAGATGTTGATGCTTCCCTCTCTGGTAACTGTGATTTGGTATTGATATAATGGTAGGACAGTTTGGAAGCCTGTCTGTTTGATCTGTAAGTTCTGTAACTCTGAAGTTCGGGGTGCTGACCTTTTTCCCCTGAACTAGGTAAATGGTATATGTTTGTTTTATTAAAATAAGCTTGTTAACTGATTTTGAGTTGCTTTCCTTTTGAAAAGCAGATCTAGGAACCTGTGTTGGCAGCCACCCTGAGGATGTTGGGGTGCTTGCTGTTATACTCTCTTACCTCATTTCTCTATACTGCCACCATCTCTTCCCCTGGCAGCAGCCTCTCTCTGCACAGGGAAGACTCACATTCAGTGTCTGTATTATGTGATGCTGCTGATGTGCGGGGAGTGTTTCAGGAATCCAGGAACCCCAATAGCCAGAGTCCCTGTGTGGGAAGTCTAGAAAGAATTCACAGGACCCAAGCACAACTCTGTTTTCTCCTTATCTTGGGATATCACTTGTCTTCACTGGCTTCTATATCTAGTAGAAAGTAAGCTTCTGGAGAGTAAGGACTATTTTCCAAGCCCAGAGCTAAAGTGATTTATGGAACTCTATAGTCTCTGAGTAACTGAAGTTTGGTATCAATGAAAAAAAGCAACAGAGAGATTCATAGTGGGTATGAGGAGGCTGCAAGAAAGTTTGAATATGAATATTTATGAAATATATAATAAAATGAAAATATAAATATGAAAGTATACAGCAGGATAATTACCATGATATTATAAGCTCCTTGAGGGCAGGGATTGTCTTTTGTTTCTTTTTGTATTCTCAGCACTTACCCTGGCACCTAGTAGGAGCTTAATAAATGCTTATTAATTGATTTATTGAGATATAGAATCCAAAGAGAAGATATCCTGATAAGACCAGTGATATCCATAGATAGGCATTTTGGTGAGGTCGAGAGAACATAAAGGCTGGGTATGGTGGCACACATTTATGATTCCTCCCACTAGAGGAGCTGTTGCTGAGGCTGGTGAATAGTTTGAGTTTGGGTGTTCTGTGTACTAGAAGAGATATAGCCAATCAATCAGATGTCTGAACTAAGTCTGACAATAAGACAGTGAGCCCAATGTGGGAGCAGAGATCCACCAGGCTGCCTGAGATGGGTGCATCAACCTAGGTCAGAAAAATCTTCTGGGCTGATCAGTTTTGGGTCCATGATTGTCTACCTCACTTCCTACCTGAGAAAGGTAGGGAGACCCAAGAGATAAATAGAGACAGAGAGAAAGAGAGAAAGGCAAGAATGAGTCAGAGCCAGACACAGAGACAGAACAGAGAAAGACAAGGAAATTACAAAGCTCCTCAATTTTCTTTAATGGCTTATTAGCTTTCTTCTAGTCCCATGTCCTCCCCCTTGGCAAACTCATGCATTCACACTCACCTTTCAGATCTATATTTTTATCCCTTATCTTCCTCCTGAGATCCAGATGTGCACACTAAGTGATTCCAGGACATTTCCAAAATAATCTCCCACTGGAATCTCAAAGTCAAGATATCCCTGATTGACCTCCTTAGCTTTGTCTCAAAATCTGCACTTCCTTTTGACTTAATTGTTTCTTTCTTTTTATTCTGAGTGTTCTATAATGGAAATAATTTGTTTAGAGCCTGAAAATGAAGGTAAGGGATAAACAGAACCTTCTTTTGTTGGAAAAGTGGCAGATTAGGAGTTCTCAGAGATCAGTACTAGGATAGATTTTATTTAACATTTTAAAAATGGTTAGGAGAAGGGAATTTTTTCTGAATTTTATTTTTGTAAAATATAAATGTTTTTAATATGATGCTCTAATCCCACCAATGCTCTGCGTAAAGTGTTTTAGTGGTTACTTATTGGCTACTCATGACAAATGATATAACCATTGCTTTTCCCTATCCTGTCCTACCCTCATCTTTTTGAATTTGTGCTAGTCACACCCTATGCTTAGTAAATTTCTTGAGGGTGGAAAGTTGGAAGGAAACCCTAGAGGACACAGAGTTCAACTCATACCCAAAGAAATATCACTTCTATAATATGCCAACAAGTGGTCATCCAATGTCCCAGTGGAAGATCTCTCATACTTTATTGAAGATGAACCACTACAACTTGAGGCAGCATATTTCACTCTTGGATGACTCAGTTATTAGAAAGTTGCAACATAACTAAATTGGTCCCTTCATGGCCTCCACCCACTATTCCTAGTTCTTTCCTCTAGGGCTAAAAGAAATGTTTATTCTTACTTCTATGTGGCAGCTTTTCATAGAAGAGGGCTTCTGTGTCCTTCTAAATCTTCTCTTTTCTAACTTACAGATTCCCCTGTTCCTTCAATCAGTTTTTCTCCATAGCATTATGTAAATTTCAACCATCCTGGTCCCATTCTCCTGCATATGCTCTGCTTGATTATTGCCCTACATAGAATAGAGCATGCAGAGCTAAAACAATCCTCCAGAGTGGTATGACCAGAGCTGAGCACAAATGGACCTGGCTAATAAGCGACCTAAGATTCCATTACCTTTTGTTTTCTACCACATCACACAGTGGACCCATTGAATTTGAAGGATTCTAAATCTGCTAAGTGATAGCTAGGTGGTGCAATGGATAGGGTGCTGGGCTTGGAATTAGAAAGACTCATCTTCATGAGTTCAAATCCAGTCTCAGACATGTACTATGTGGCCCCAGGCAAGTCATTTAACCCTGTTTGCCTTAGTTTCCTCATCTGTTAAATGAGCTGGAGAAGAAGATGACAAACCATCCCAGTATCTTTGCCAAGTAAATCCTAGATGGGGTCATGAAGAGTTGGACATGATGGAAACAATTGAACAAAAAGGCTGCTAAATAGTTTTCAGAGGAACTGCTGTCTTGCCAATCTTCCCCCAATTTTGTCTTATGAAACTGAGTTGTTTTTTTTTTTTTAACTCAAGTGTAAGAGATTGCATTAACCCATAAAAAATCCCAAACAAACAAAAAACCTTATCTTATTTAGTGTGGTCAAATTTCTATTTTACTGTGGTCTTTGCATCCTGTCTTATCCTATGGGGGTAACTTTTTTCTTTTTCCTAAGAAAGCATTATCTGCAAATTTGATTAATATGTTACTTATTTCTTTATCTATGTCTCTGATAAAAAAAAAATGATAGTTTGGCACCAAGCATAGGTTCCTGGGAAATTCCATTGGAGAGCTCCTTCCAAGTTGACACTGAATCAACAGTACACTGGATAGATGATATTGGAAGAATGTTGGGGGAGTCAAGTGGGCTTTGGTTTGAATCCTGCTCAGGCATTTCTTGCCCATGTGACTCTAGAGCAAATTTTTAATTTCATCAAGTCTCAGTGTATTCAGATGTAAGAATGAGGAGATTGGACTTGATAACCTTTGACCTCTATTCTAGGTCAAGCTATAATGATATGATTCCTACTTTTACTTTCTATGATCTCTTTCAAATCTGCTCTCTCTAAAACTATATATTAGATACCCAAACTATATATTAGATACCCAAATTTTCTTGCCTCTTCTTTCACACATGTTAAAGTGGGAGTACTAACTTCCTCCAAACATTCATAACACTCATGTTGGCAATCACTTCCTCATTTTTATGAGAATTATGGATAGAATGACAGTTCCTCTCATTAATCCTTTCACATTTTGAAGGGTAACACTATTTTTAAGTCAAGTGAAGACATTATTAGTTGTCCCTCTTTAGGCAAAAGAATTTACTGATAATAATTCAGATAATGACATCTGCAGTCACTGTTTTCTCATGCATGTTTGATTTGTAATACTAGATTCCTGAACTTCTATATTTCTTCTTTCTGTCCAGAGATCTATAATATTCACCAATTACAATATCCCTTCTTTTTCTGCCTCTGTTGATCCTCATTCAATTACTCTCCACCATGTCACCTTTTTCTGGTTCTTGTATTTTTTTTCCTTTTTGGAGGGCAGTTCAGGTTAAGTGACTTGCCCAAGGTCACATGGCTAGTTTTGTGTGTGTGTGTGTGTGTGTGTGTGTGTGTGTGTGTGTGTGTGTGTGTGTGTGTTGTGTCTGAGGCCGGATTTGAACTCAGGTACTTCTGACTCCAGGGCCAGTGCTCTATTCACTGAACCACCTAGCTGCCCCTACTTCTTATATTTCTTTACATAAACGTATATTCTTAGGATATAAGGCTACTGTGCCCTCTCTTGCTTTTAATTTATCCTGTTCCCTTTGAGTAAAGTATTATATCTTTCCTAAAATATGAATGGCTACCATTCCATTAAGTCTCAGTGATGCCTAAGAATTCACAATTTTTTTCTTACTAACTCAGATCTCAGCTTCTCATTTTTTGTTACTTATCATTTAAGCATTTTTTTCTCTATACCTTTTAGGCATAGGGTTTTATTGATAGCTCTTGGCTTTTGTATCCTGTAAATTTCTTGGCATTTCTATTTCTATTTTTATAGGTAACCTCTCTATAATGTAACTAACTTTGTGGATATTCAATACAAAGGCATTTTCCCCTCTTCTCTGTTTTTAGCTTAAAACCTTTTTGATTATATTTACCAGACCTAAGGCAAATGTATTCTTAATTTTTTTCATTTGAGCATTTATTTTCTTTCCTCTTTCCTCTCTGTCTCTGTCTCTGTCTGCCCCTCACCCTCACTGAAATATAAAAATAAAAACAAAGTCCATATATCAAATATATATAATCAACTAGATAAATTCTCATATTGACCATGTTCAAAAATGTGTGTCTTCTTCTGCATATTTATTTTCTCAGCTCTCTGTCAGGAGAAAAGTATCATGCTTTATCGTTAGTCCTCTGGAATCATGGTTGATCAGTGGGTTGATCAGAGTTTTTGAATCTTTCAAAATTGTTTTAATGACATCTGATTCGAATTGTTCTGGTTCTGTTCACTTCAATCTGCATCACTTTGTACAAGTCTTTCCAGGTATCATTGAAATCATGCCTTTCTTGCAGTACAGTAGTAGCCAAGTATGTTTGTTTAATTTGTTAAGCCATTCCCCAATTGATAGGCACCCCTTTAGTTTCCAGCTACCACCACTAAAAGAACTACTATGAATATTTTTGTGCCAATAGGATCTTTATCTCTTTCTGTTATCTTTTGGGGAATCTAGTATTGATATATTTGGAGTATAGTTTTCACATCACTTGGTCAAAGGGTAAGCAAAATTTAGCAAGTTTTGGGACATAATTCTGAATAACTTTCCAGAATGGCTAAACCAATTCAGAATTCCATCATCCAAGTGCTTACTTACCAACAACCTATCCAACATTCATCTTTTTTCCTTTTTTGGGCCAACTTTGTTGATTTAATGGCTATGTGGTAGAATCTGAAATTCTTATGTACATTTCTCTAATTATTAGTTATTTGTAACGTATTTTTATATGACTTTTGATAGCTTGGATTCCTTCTCATCAGAATTGTCCATATCCTTTGACCATTTGTCAATTGAGAAATGGATTTTATTCTGAGAAATTTAAATCAGTTTTTTATGTATATTAGAAATGAGATTTTTATCAGAGAAACTTGACAAAATACCCTTCCCCCAACCACTCCCTTAACTATTCATTAGATTCCCAAAACAACTCTACTTGTACTATTATTATTCTCCTTTTATAAAAGAGGAAACAAACAGATTAAGTAACTTGTCCAGGTTCACACAGTTAAAAAGTTCTTTTAGTTTTATTTTCACATTGAAGTCATTTGTTGTTGTGGTTTATTTATTTATTTATTTTTTGGGTAACACTTTGTTTCACTGATAAATTGGAGAGTGATGAGATGTTCTTCAAACTCCTTTGCTTTTTTTTTTTCTTAATAAGAGAGAGATGAGCCTGTACTTTGAGCATCCCCACAAATTCATTTGTCAAAATCCAGTTTTTTTTTCCTTCATGCCTAACTTAGATGCCACCTCCTCCAAGAAGCCTTCCCTATATTCCCAGCTGGAAGGCCTTTGCTCCCTCTCTCCAAGCCTGCCTCATATGACCCACGTACTGATCAAGGTCTATTTTCTATTATTCCCATGACTTGTTTACTATTAATTATTACTATTAATGGTTAGCATTTTTGTAATGCTTTAAGATTTGCTAAACATATTATATATATATATATATATATATATATATATATATATATATATATAATCTCTTTCGATCTTCATAACACCCTTTAAAGAAGATACTACTATCAACTTCCTTTTCCATGTGAGGAAACTGAATCTAAGAAAAGTTGACTAGCACAGTCACTTACAGAGAGTATCTGAGACAGGAATCAAACTCAGGTCTTGCTTTTCCAACTCCAGAATTCTTTTCACCACAATACCCTTCCTGGTTTGTAAGGGATTGTGCTATTTTTTTTCATCTTTGATTTCTTGGAACTCAGCACAAGGCACATATTAAATGAATGTTCATTGAACAGAATGGGAGAAAATGATACTTTTGAAGAAGTAAAAAAATAACCTGACCACAAAAAGTTCCAAAAAGAGCTTGTGGGAAGGAATGAGTGTCAGATGAGCTCTAAGGTGTTTTTCAGTGGGAAAAAAAAAAATTCTCATTGGTCGGGATATTACCTCCTCTAGTGCAGTTGCAACTCAACCTTACCTCCCTTAGCTATGTGATTCTTTTCCTAATCCTTCTGCAAACTTTCTATAGCAGATTTATACACAGCACTAGAGGACTTCCTTGGGTTCTTTTTGCTATGTCTTTTTGTTATGCTTTTCTTTACCCTATGTCATTAATGTCAGAGTAATGATAGCTAGAATTTATATAATGCTTTCAGATTTGCAAAGTACTTTTCATGAGTTATCTCATTTGATTCTCAATACCTGTTAGGTGCTAGTATTATCCTTATTTTATAGGGGAGAAAACTGAAGCTAAGGAAGGTTAAGTGATTTACCAGAATTACATAGCTGGTAAGTGTCCAAGGTGTGATCTGAACTTAGGTATTCCTGACCCCAAGTCTAACACTCTATCCATTATGCTATCCACCAGCCTACAATTTACATTGCCTGTTTAATATGTGCACATTCAGTCCAGCTATTATTTGCACTGGATTTGGATTCAGGAAGACTTAGTTCAAAGCTAGCCTTATATACTTACTAGTTCTCTTCTCATGGCTCAGTCACTTAATTTCTGTTATCCTTATTTTCCTCATCTGTAAAATGGGGTTAATAATAGCACATACCTCCCAGAGTGGTTATGAAGATAAAATGTGATAATATTTGTAAGGCACTTTGCAAACTTTAAAGTGCTTGATAAATGCTATTATTGTTATTATGATTATTATTATTGCTATTTGACTGGCCACCTTTTCTGGACATGCATATCCTTGATGACTTATTTCATACCACTTCTCCAAGTCATTATTGGAAATATGCTACATAGATATGCTCAATATGCATTTTCCATTGACATTTGACCCCTGAGTCATTTTTTTTTCTGAGAGCATGCTGTTGTGTGATTTATAGACACTGAGTATCACCAGGAAAATACTGGTGTTAAAGATGTGGGCTCTGGTGTCAAAAAGTAGCTTGGGCTCATTGAAACACTGCAGTTTGTGAAATATGCTTCATTCAGTGTGGACAGAGGTGATTGCAATTCTCCTTATGTAACCCTGATTACATTAATAATTACAACCCAAGAAAAAAAAAAGCCTTAGGATTGATGGAGACTAAATGTTCATCCCAGAAATCAGGCCAGCATGTTGCTATGCCCTCAGAACTCTGACAAATCTGGGCATCTCAGGAAAGAACTTGGCAAATGAAATTGACAAACCTTCCTTCCTACAAAGCTATCGAGTGCTTTGAATGGTATATAGAGCTCTAGGCATCGAATGTTAGGGATAGAGAAGGTCTAGAGATAGGTAAAAGAGAGTCTGTGAAAAGTCTGTCATGAGTATGGGTCTGAACCCATAAGGATTTTTCTAACTAGAGAGATGAAGGCTGAATGGGGATAGGATTAACCTCTCTCTGGGTCTCAGTTTCCTCACATATAAAAAGAAGTCACACTAGAAGGTCTTCAAAATCCCTCCAAGTTCTAATGCCAAGATCTATGATCTAGGTCCTGTGATCTAAACATATAAAATCACTAAAGGAATAGAGAGGATCAAATAAGATAGTTGTAAAACATTTTGCAAAACTTCAACTGCTCTCTAGATGCTATGATTCTTGGTTTAATTTTGTAGATGGGGAAACAGTGGCTGAGAGTGATAAGGAGAATTGTTCAAGTACACATTATACATTTACATTTCTTTTATCATAGAGATATATAAACATCTCATACATTGAGTGTTAAGAAAACTTTGTGAAGTAAGTATTATACTAATATCACTTCCATATTACAGATAAGAAATCTTAGGTAGTTCCGTTGGTTAGAATTCTGGTCCTGGAGTTAAGAATATTTAAGATCAAATCCAGGCTCAAACAATTACTGCTGTGTGATCCTGGGCTAAGCATTAACCTCTCTCTATTTGCCTTGGTTTTCTCATGAAATGGGCATAATAATAGTCCATCCCTCTTAGGTTTGTTGTAAGGATCAAATGTAAAGTGCTTAGCACAGCTTCTGTCATATAGTAAATACTATATAAAGGACTTCCTGTGGCGCAGGGGGCTTTAGTGATTGCTCTATGGTCACACAATTAGTAAGCATCAGATGTAGGATTTGAAACCATTACCCAATTGCACATCCAATTCAGCACTTTATCCACTAAACAGGTTTTGGATCCCCAGATCTCTATTCTTTATAATAACTCTCTAATAATAACCCCATAGATGGTAGATAGATAGATAGATAGATAGATAGATAGATAGATAGATGATAGATAGATGGACAGATAGATGTATGGATAGGTAGAGTGCTTAACAGTTTTCAAAGCACTTTTTCTATTCATAGTTTCATTTGGTGACAGCCTTCAAGATCGATAAAATAGGAATGAAGGCTTCTTTACAAATAAGGAAATCAAGTCAAAGAATTTAACTGACTAACTGGGTCTGGAATCCCCATCTCCAGTTAATGAGGAAAGCACCCTGGAGTTTTTGAGCCAAAAGATTTGTCAATGTACCTCCCATGTGAATTAAAGGACTAGTTACCTTTTTTTTCCTAGGGCCTTGGTTTCCTTATCTGTTAAACTGAAGGAATTGGACTAGATAGTCTCCAAAGTCTTTTATTAGTCTGCAAATCTATAAATTCATACATTAAAGATTTCTAATTAAGGCAATGTATGGAGGTATAATCTGAAATTTTGGAGATGGGTAAGGATAAATGGTAGTGTCTCTGAGTGTCACTCATGTTAGGGGGAGGAAAGGGAAAAAGTTGACTCCTCTTACTCTGAGAAGGTATGCAAACACTGATTTGGAGCCTTAGTGTTTAGATGTAAAAACGATGAATGTTCACAGCTTGCTGCCTTCCTTTTCATTGGCTGGACTCCTTGCTTTTCTTGATTACTTCGGATTTTTTTTTTTTTTGGTGGATTAAACAGTTCCATTGCTGCAGACAAATTCCTACTTTTCTTTTAAGAATCTGATTGTGATATTAAGTAATGCTAAGAGGTTTGATTGCTGAAGAGCTGGTGGATGGCAAGAGTTCTCTGCTAGTAGAAGCCTGAATGAAATCAACCTATTTCTCTCCCATCAAGGCCACATTATCTCTTCCTAAATAAAGCAGTGTGATGCAGTGAAACTATGTATACACACGCACATATTAATGCACAGAAATATTTATGCTAAGCATCTTACCAGGATATGCTGAATAGTTTCTTGAGGCACTCTTCAAATATATAATGAATTTTGGGTAATTTAAGTATTTGCCAAATTTTAGAAAATATTAAAATATTCAAAACATTACCTGACACTTCCTATGGTACTATATAATTTGGTACTAATGAATAGACTTTGTCAATATGAAACAAAACAAAACAAAAACTAGTAAAGCAAGGATGGATTTTGAACTAATAAAACCTTAATGCACTATATACATACAGACTACTATTATTAAATATCCAGAATTCCTCCCTTTTAGCTGTCCTAACTACTCCCCTGCCAACATTCTAGGGCCTGACTTTTGCCAGATTATTCATTCATCCCTTCATGATTCCATAAGTACTTAGTGAGTACCTGCTCACATCATATGTCTAGACTTGGAGTTGGAAGGCATCCCAAAGATTACTCAGTCCAACCTTACTCCAAATGTGAATTCCAGCTACAACCTAGTTGATAACTAGTTCTCTAGACTCTACTTCAAAGACCTTCATTGATGAGCAATTCACTACCCACCTCAACCCTTCCCTCATTAGGTAGCCAATTACATTTTATTGGCTATTTCTAGTTGATGTTGCTATCCTTCTGTCAGGCTTTGGAGGATTAAAAAAGAATGCAATAATTTATTCATGACTTAAAGGACTTCACATTTGTGCAGTGTTTTACAATGTATAAGGACCTTTCTTCACAACAACTTGTGACATATATTTCAAGCACTTTATTTTATAGATCAAGAACCAAAAGCCCAGGAAGCCAGTTTGCTCAGAATCACACAGTAAGGGGTGGCTAGGTGGTTCAGTGGATAAAGCGTTGGGTCTAAAATCAGGAAGACTCATCTTCCCGAGTTCAAATCTAGTTTCACACACATTAGCTGTGTGACCCTGGGAAAGTCACCTCACCTTGTTTGCCTCAGTTTCTTTATCTGCAAAATGACCTGGAGGAGGACATGGCAAACCACTCCAGTATCTCTGCCGAGAAAACCCCAAATGGGGTCACAAAGAGTCAGACACAACTGAAATTGAACACAGTACGTAGTAAAACCCAGTCTTCTACTCTAGTATGGGCTTTTTTCCTATATCATATTACTATCTACATTATACTACATTTTATGGGGGTAAGGTGAGGCTGAGAGTAGGAAGACAAAAAATCAAATGACAATAATCAGTCAATAAGCATTTATTTATTAAAGTGCCTACCACTTTCTGGGCACTATGTTAAGCACTGGGAAAACAAAGAAAGGCCAAAAACAATCTCTGCCCTCAAGAAGGTCACAATCTAATATATAGCAATAGCAAGAACAGGCTTTTGGAAGACTGACCCTCTCTTACCCTTGGCCCTATCTGCTTGTTCGAGTTTTTTAGTCTTCCATGATTCAAAGCTGTAGAGCATCACTGGCAGATTATGGGCATTCAAGATGGACTTCTGTGTCAGGGAGTGACTTTGGCTCATTGGCAATGAAGAATTTCTCAATTTCCAAAACCCTTCCAGTCTGGGATCAGCTTGTTTTCTTTTGGCAATGCCTGCCCTAGAGGGATATTATTGTTGTTTGTTTGTCAGACATTCAGTCATGTCTGACTCTTTGTGACCCCATGGATTTGTGCATGTTCTTTTCTTGGCAAAATACTGGAATGATTTGCCATTTCCTCCTCCAGTGATACATGTATGATGATGATGATGATAGATAGATAGATAGATAGATAGATAAATTAAAAAGGAACTATCTCAATAGGTCACTGATTTATTGTGTCATGTTATTATTTTATTATATTTTTATTAGTTATTCTTTACCTGGTCATCTTTTTCATGTGTGTATTGGTAGACTGATCTATTACTGTAGGGATCTCTGCAGTATTTTGGAGCTTATTAGAATCAGCATAATGCAATCCTCAGAGAAGAGCATTTGTAAAATATCACCATCTCTAGGGAATCCATCCTCCATTTGTACTTTCTGCAGAAATCCCATTCAACAATGGGAAATAACTTTGGCAAACATTCCTGTACCTCACTTACCCTTCATTTGTTATGGGAGATTAGAGTTATACTTAACAGGGTTTTGGGGTGTGTGTGTGTGTGTGTGTGTGTGTGTGTGTGTACATCAGTTAGAGAACCTCATATGACTGTAAGAGTTTCCATTGGAGGAGAATCTATATAGTATTGCTATGAACTCCTGAGGCAAAGGATTTTTAAAAAGAAAAATCAACAAAGTTTAAGCTCTGAGATCTGAGATTAGAGGCAGCTAGGTGGTACAGTGGATGGAGTGCTGGGCTTAGAGTCAGGAAGACCCAAGTTCAAATCTAGCCTCAGATACTAGCAATGTGATCCTGGACTAGTCATTTAATCTCTCTGCCTTGGTTTCCTTAACTGTAAAATGAGAATAATAATAGCATCTACCTCACAAGGCTGTTGTAAGGATCAAATGAGGTCATGTTTGTAAAGTATACAGTACAATTCTGGGAACATAGGAGGCATTATGTAAACATTTATTCCCTTCACTACTTCGTTTTTATCTTTATAAACCAAAAGACTGGGATTACATCTAGCAGGGATAGAGCATGGACCTGTGAATTCTTTAATATAGAGAACTCCTCATTATTTTGAGGAGATAACTCACTGGGCAACTTGCAGTAAGAGTTTTCCAGGGCATTTAGAAGGTAAATAAATGAATTTTGTAGGGTAATATATCCAGGATGTGTCAGAGAAAGATTTGAATCTAGGGCTTTCTGACTTCCAAGTCAGTTCTCCATCCACCATAGCAGACTGCCTTTTACCTAGCAGGTATTTAACAAGTATTTATTGAATTGAATTGTGTTGAATCATGCAAATGTGGAGATGAGATTCACTCTAGGAAAATTTTTTTGTAAATATCCTATTCATTCACTTCACATACATGCATCAAGCCTACCCTGGTTATGTGTGAATCATTCTTATAAAGTTTCTATGTTGGTAACCTGCTTGTTAAGAATGAGCCACTTTATTTTGGAGTGATATTTTGTACTTGCCCTGTCTAATATAGTCTCACTTTTTTTTTTCTTGAAGCTTTCCTCCTTTAAAAAGGTGAGGAATCTGAGTAGTCCACTGACCTCTGACCCCTTATTTCTAGATCCAGAACCATATTTTTATCCTTTTTTTTTTTGGTGGGGGCATCCCTCATACCCACATTTGTGTAAAGGTATGTCTATTAGTTTGGGGGTTTTTGGTCAAACTCTTCATAGAATTTTCCTACCTACTTGTCCTTTGCAAACAGGTGTCACATAGGTTGAGACATCTAGGTGACACAGGGGATGCAGAACTGGGCTTGTAGTATGGATAATCTGAGTTCAAATCCTGTCTCAGACAGTTATTAGCTGTGTGTACCTGGTCAAATCACTTAAACTTTTCTTGGCTTCAGTTTCTTACTCTGTAAAGTGGGAATAATAATAGGACTTCCTGACTTCTGGTGCCAAGTGAGTGGAGTGGGGAAGGAACCCTCTGAAGCCCTCCCAAATTGTCCTCCAAACAGCTTGAAAACCCTCCTCACAACTAATCTAGGAGCAGGGAAGCAGCTTACCAGTCCAGGAAGAAAGATATGGCTCACTGGGGCAAGAGGGGAGCCAGGTCCAAGGGCAGAAGCCATCAGCCTCATAGCAGGGCCCCTGCATCAAGGCTTCAAGCCAGGAGTAATCTACCAGCAAGTTTCTGCCCTTCTGCAAACCAGGAAACTCCTAAGCAAATGAACAGTCTGTGTAGTACAGCAAGTACCCACCCTGGTGTCCCCACCCCCAGCACAAGTCACTAGCAAGGCCTTGAGCCCATTGCTGACTAGTAGTGAGGCCCTGTGCTAGGGCTGACCAACAGCACAACCCTGCCCTTGGGGTCTGCCTCATAAAAACCCAGAAGCAGGGCCCCCACCCCTGGGGAAGACCAGCAGTTAAACCCCACACGAGGGGATTCCAATAGAGAGGCCACCCTCCGCCAACCCACAGTACAAGTCAGAAGGGAAACCTACCCTCCAATGAAAGCGACCAGTTAAGCCCTGAAGCCCAGGAAAGTCATCAGTAAGACCCTGAACCCCAGCACAAAAACCTTGGGGAAATGCAGAACCAAAGCCTAACTTTCACATAAAAATACCAAGGCACAAAATAGGAAGAACAAATGAATAAAAACCAAGACAAAACAATCAAAAAAAGAATTTGACTATAGAAAGTTATTATGTTGAAAGGGATGATTAAGGCACAAACATAGAAGAGGACAATAGTGAAAAATGGCTACATGTGAAGCTTCAAAAAAATGTAATTTGGTTTCAGGACCAATTCCTGGAAGAGATTAAAAATATTTTAAAAGCAAATTAGAGAAACAGAAGAAAAATTGGGAAAGAAACAAGAGTAATGCAAGAGAACCATGAAAAAAGAGTCAACAGCATGGGAAAAGATACATGCCAAATTTATAAAAATACAAGTCACTCACCAGTTGATAAATGGTCAAACGATATGAACAGGCAGTTTTCAGAAGAAGAAATTAAACCTATATAGTCAATTTTGATTGCTGAAAACTTGCAAGACATCTTGGGGTTTGGGGTCTAGATTTTCTTCTCTTCCCTACCTATGCTTATCATTTTTTAAAGAGGCAATTAATTTTTTTGTTCCATATAGTTTCATTTATGATTTTTTAAAAATATAGCTCTGGTAAACCAGGCTTGATAAACCTCTTTGTGATTCAAATGGAGCTACTTGACCATGCTTGAAACCCAACTCACTCTGTCTCTCAATGGTTGGTCAATAATAGGTCCCAGCCCAATCCTCAGTAGCTCATAGTTGGAATTTTGATGGCTTAAAACTGAATATGAGTAGCCATTGTTTCTGTTCTGACCAGAAACTCTGAGGGTCTTCCCCTCCCATGCTGATTCTTCTGTGAAGTCAATCTAGGCCATCTTTGCCTCAGTTCTTCTCTGAGACATGGGAAAGGCCTTAAGGTTAAAAGGTCAGAGTCTCCCACTGCATCTGGGGCCATCACCAGTCATCCTGACCTATGTCTTGCCACTGGACTCCCATGTCCCTGGAGGAGGGAGTGAGGCTGATGACCTTGCAAAGCCCTGACTCACTTAAATCTTATTCACTTACAAATCAAGACATCACTCTCCTGATGTCATTGGTCCTCTTTGAGAATAAAGGACAAACAACAAAACAACTCTGAGGTATCATCTCACACCTCTCAGATTGACTAATATGATAAAAAAAGGAAAATAATTAATATTGTAGGGGATATGGGAAAAATGGGACACTAATGCACTGTTGGTGGAGTTGTGAACTTATCCAACCATTCTGGAGAGCAATTTGGAGCTATGCCCAAAGGGCTACGAAACTGCATATACCCTTTGATCCAGCAATACCACTGCTAGGTCTATATTCCAAAGATATTCCAAAAGAAGGTAAAAGGATCTATATGTACAAAAATATGTATAACTGCTCTTTCTGTGGTGGCTGAGAATTAGAAATTGAAGGGATGCTCATGAATTGGAGAATCGCTAAAAGGTATGGTATATGATTGTAATGGAATATTATTGTGCTATAAGAAATGGCAAGCACGATGACTTCTTATTTATTTATTTATTTACTTTTAGTTTACAACATTCAGTTCCACAAGTTTCTGAGTTCCAAATTTTCTCCCCCTCTTTTTCTTCTCCCTTTCCCACCATGGTGGTATGCAATCTGATATAGGTTCTACATATTTCTTTGCATTAAACATTAAGTTGAAAAGAATTATAACCAATAGAATGAACAATGAGGAAGAGAAAACAAAATAAAACAAAATAAAAAAAGAGAGTGAGCAAGTAGTTTGCTTGAATCTGCAGACTCCATAATTCTTTCTCTGGATATGATAGCCTTTTCCATAATGAGTCCTTTGGAGTTGTCTTATAACCTTTTATTGCTGAGAAGAGCCTAGTCTATCAAAGTTAGTCATCACAGGGGCGGCTAGGTGGCACAGTGAATAGAGCACCTGCCCTGGAGTCAGGAAGACCTGAGTTCAAATCTAGGTTCAGACACTTAACACAAAAACTAGCCATGTGACCTTGGGTAAGTCACTTAACCCCAACTGCCCTGCCTTCCCCCCTCCAAAAAGAAAAAAAAAGAAGTTAGTCATCACAGATATGATGTGTCTGTAATTGTGTACAATGTTTTCCTGGCTCAAGCAGGATGATTTCATAAAAAGCTGGAAAGACTTACATGAACTGATACAAAGTGAAGTGAACAGAACCAGGAGAAAGTTGTACTCATGTACTATACATGTACTATAGACATGTATAGTAACACATGTACTTTATACAAAAGTGTATATTATTTGATGATGACTTGCAAACGACGACTATCCTCAGCAATACAATGATCCAAGACAATATTAAGAAAGTAATGATGACACATAACAATCTGCCTCCAGATATTGTTTGATTATAGACTGAAGCATGCTTTCCTCACTTTCTTTCATACATTTTCTTTTATTCAAATCTTTTTGTACAAAATGACTAATAGGAAATATTTTATATGATTGCACATGCTTTATAGCCTATACTGCTTACTGATAGAATTTGGAATTTAAAACTTAAAAAAAGCCCCAGGGGTGGTAGATGGTGCAGTGAAGACAGCACTGGCCCTGGAGTCAGGAGCACCAAAGTTCATATCTGGCCTCAGACACTTAATGCTTACTAGCCATGTGACCTTGGGCAAGTCACTTAACCCCAATTGCCCAGCCCTCCCCCCTGCAAAAAGAAAAAAATAGCCACAAATATTTAAAAAAAATGTTTTAACATGTAATTGGGGAAAAACAAAATATATAGTTAAAAAATAATAGTACTTACTTCATAGGGTTGTTGCAAAGGCCAAATATGATAATACACAAACCTTAATGCACTGTATAAGTGTTAGCTATTATTAGGATATTGTATCTTGTCAATCTTTTTCAAACTGATCATTATGATTATTTCAAGGAAAAATTGCTGTGTGTCACAAAATGATATTTCTTATTGCCTTTGGATAACATATTAAAAGTGGCTCTAACAACTCTTTTGTTTACTTCTCCAAAGACAGCCCATGATTCATCCTTTCACAGAATCATAGATTTTGAGGCATTAGAGGCTATCTAGTGTAACTCCTTCATTTGACAGATATGGAACTGAAGCCCAGAGAGGTTAAATAGTTTCTCCAGGGTCACATAAGTGGTCATCCCCCCCCCCGCCCTTAATTCACCAACCATCGTGTTATAAATAATTTATTTCCCGGTGGCCAGTCTTCTGATAATGAGCCTGTTTGTATTTAGCTAGACCCCACTCACAAAGCAGACTTAGACCATCACTAAGCCTGCACCTGAAATCTTTCCTGCTTGGTACAACCAATAAGAATTTGTACACAATCAACCAGAACCTGTCACATTCTTTAAAAAACCCAAGGTCATCTCTCTATAATAATGAATCATCAGGGTAGGACCTTTATGGGGGCACAAGAAATCAGCATCATAATAAACACATAACTCACAATCTGGAGCAAGGGGAGTCTTAACCTTTATAGCATCATAGACCTGTATGGCAGTGTGGTGAAGTCTTTGATGCCTACATTTGTTAATGAAGAAGATACTAAATTTCAATTGGAGTCTAGTAAAAATAAAAATGTCATTTTTCCCCCATTCAGATTCATGAATCTCATGAAATCTAGCCATGGACACCCTAAAGGGATGGATCTCAGCTTAAGAACACCTGATTTAGAGCTAGAAGGGATATTAGGGCCATCTAGTCCAAGCTGTTTATTTTACAGATGAGCATACTGAGGCCTTGGGAGGTAGGAACTTGCTCAAGGCCACACAGGAAGTAAGCATCAGGGGAGCAATCTGAACTAAGGTTTTGTGGCTTCTGAGTAAGCGACCAGTCAGTTCTAGCACACTGGGATAATTGCAAAGTTTTTATTGTTAATGTTTATATAGGAGGTGCCTCTTTGATTTCTCCAGGAGAGACAAGAATAGTTCTGGTTCTAGTAACTACTAAGACAAAAACTTGATGACAGGCCATTCAGAGAAAGAGGACAGATTTATAGGCCTGAAGAATCTAGTGTCTAGGAAAAGTATACTTGTCAAGTAGTCCTCCAGAAGTGAGAAATTAGGAAGAGAAATCAGATAATGTGGGAACCTTACTATATGGAACAGTTTTTATTCAGGAGTATCTGCCTAGAATGAGGCTGGACTTGGTGACCTCTATTAATCATAGGACAGAAGGCTGTCTGAGAGGTGGGGTATATGGATTGTTCAAGGAGGATTAGTACCACTGGTGTGAGGGCTTGCTGTGTCCTTTTCTGGGGTTGCTCATAGACCTTCAGGGTCCACCTTCACCTGACTCTCACCTATGACTCCAAAAAATTATAGCATGTATAGCAGCTACATACACCCTAGCAAACCATCTCAGCAGACGGGTTAAACCAGGTAGAATGTAACTAACAGGCCACAAACCTGTTGCTAAGTTAGGGAAATGTCTATCCCAAGCATGTGAAGACCCCCCCAGTGGAATGGGCAGATGAGAACAAATTGTTTCAATAGCTATGAAGGTGACTGATACAGGTGCTGTGGAACACTTAGAACTTGGTCAGACATAGAAGACATTAAGGTCATCCACTGCATACTGGTCCATTGCCCATTGTCCTTACTTTTGTCTTGTCATTGGACTTGGATGACTCAGAAAAAGAGAGTGAGGCTGATGACTTTGTACAAGTCTGCCTCACTTAAATCCAATTGATATTCAAGTCAAGACATCATTTGGGATGTCATTGGTCCTCTCCAAAAATGAAGGATGAACAATAGCTGAGAGGTGGTACAATGGTAGATGATTAAAAAATTGGGTGGATGATTACTTCTATGGTTATGTGTGACAGATAGCTTTATTCCCTTCCATACCTTCCCCTCCCATTCTATATCTGCTTCACCTTGTGGTTGGTGCTGGCAGGGCCTCAGAACATTATAAGTCAGTAAGGAGTCTTAGGAAAGACTTATTTGTGAGTTAGATTCCCATCACAATCCTCTGACAGACTGGTGGCTCAGCTATCCTTTCTGGCCATAATCCCTTCAACCTCTTCTTAGCTACACTCAGGAAGTAAAGGTATCCTATGAGAGAATCTCATTTCTCAGAGTACTTGAAGATAAGACATAGAAAGGTATGGACAGGCATATTTGGAAGATATTACCTATTATGAAAGCAGCTACGTGCCACAATGGGCAGAACACTGAACCTGGAGTCAGGAAGACCTGAGTTCAAGTCAGACCTCAGACACTTACTAGTTGTGAGACTCTGGGCACATCACTTATCCTTTTTCTGCCTCAGTTTCCTCATTTGTAAAAGTTGCATGATACTAACACCTACTTCCAAAGGTTGTTGTAAGGATGCAATGAGATAATATTTGTAAACCACCAAAACTTAGAACACTATATAAATGTGAGTTTTTATTTTCTTTCTCCTTATCATCATGGGATCTCAGGATCACAAACTTAGAAATGAAAGGTACCTCACAATTCATCTAATAAACCTCTTTAGTTTATAGAAGTGGAAAAAGAGTCCGGGAAAAGTTAATGATTGACCCTAGGTTACATATGTAGTGAATAGCAGAGACAGGATTTGAAACCACGTCTAATGATTCTGCTCCATTCCGCTCCAGGTATAGTTGAAAGGGCTCTGGACTTGGAGCCTTGTTTGAATTCTGCCTCTGCATTTACTAGCCCTGTGGCAAATGTTAATTTCCCTGAGTATCTATTTCCTATTTTTTTAAAAAAAGATGAACATGATAATAATAATATCTGTAGTTCTGGTGTTGTAGGGTTGTGGGAATCAAAAGAAATTTATATGAAGTGCTTTGCAAACAAAACAACACTAGATAAATGTCAGCTGGTATTCTGATAGCTGTTCTCACACATTTAAAAGGGCTATTGTATTGAATAGAGATTAAACCTGTTTGTCTAAGGGAAGGGAAACAAAGACAAATACATGTGAAGGGAGTTCTTGGGAAGAAATCAGTTCAATAAAAGAAAGACTTCTCATTGCTGCTCTCAGATTGTGAATCCTGGACATGACAGTCATTGGCAGTGGATTAATGGAGGGACTCACCATGGGTTTGAATGGGCCACAGGGCATTCTCAGCAAGGACCTAAAAATGAAAAATGGTATGAAAGATCTCATAAAGGAAATACAGACTGTCCCCAAAATCTTAGTGCTTTTTAAGCTTTAATTACTTCAGGAGTACAGAAATACAAATTCATAAACAACATTTGAAAAGGTAATTATTTAAAAAATTTTTAAATGTTGGTATGTCTCTTATTAAATATAATCACTGTCTTGTGCTAGTCTTTAGTCAATTTTCAAACTTTATAGAAACTTTCAACAGCTGCTGCTTAGCAACTGTAATCCTCACCTTAAGAGCATCCAGAATAACAAGGTTTTGAAACATACATGACAGTTTTGAAATAATCCCAAAAGGGTAAAAAAAATTAATTGCAATAGATCAGATGATTGAGGTGGTCAAGCAAGAAGACCTCTTCTACTGATCTGTTGGCCTGCAAAAGTGTTATCCATAAACTGGACGTATTCAATGCATAATGATAGGGTGCCCTATCTTATTAAGATTAACAATAATTATTCAGAATTCAAAAAACTATGTCATTATACCAGACATTTAAATATTAAAATTTTAAAATGATAATTATGTTTTTTTTTTCTCAAAAGAAGTTTGCAGCATTTAAAATCTCCTAAAATTTTGAAGCTTAAAATGTCACTAAGACTTTTGGGACATCCTGTATATGATTAGAAAAAAGCTGGGCTATATTGTAAACAACAGATTATCATCCAGTGTTTGCTTTAAAACTTCCAGGAAGAGGAATGCTTTTTATTTTATTTCTTTTGATACTGTTTTACTATTTCCTATTGTTGTATGGAGTTATTATTATCCACATGCCAATTCTAATTTTGAAGTAGTTATTTTCTTCAGGTAACTTTTGTAACTCCTTTTCCATTTGGTCAATTCTACTTTTTAAGGAGATGTTTTTTTCAGTGGATTTTTGTACATCTTTTTTCCCCCATAACTCTTTTTTTTTTTGCTTTTGGGAGGGCAATTGGGGTTAAGTAACTTGCCCAAGGTCACACTGCTGGGTTTTTGTTTGTGTGTGCGTTAAGTGCCTGAGGCCCGATCCGAACTCAGGTCCTTCTGACTCCAGGGCTGGCTCTATTCACTGCGCCACCTAGCCGCCCTCCCCCATGACTCTTAGGAAGAAGACAGCTTTGAACAGCTCTAATT
Source organism: Gymnobelideus leadbeateri (assembly GCA_011680675.1). Lineage (NCBI taxonomy): Eukaryota > Metazoa > Chordata > Mammalia > Diprotodontia > Petauridae > Gymnobelideus > Gymnobelideus leadbeateri. The sequence goes on from WOXC01005493.1 coordinate 46,155, forward strand.
GCTAGGAAGTTCTTCCTGCAACTAAACCTAAATTTGCCTCTCTGTAGTTTCCATTCCTAGCTGTGTGACCTCAGGCAAGTCACTTAACCGTATTTGCTTCAGTTTCCTCATCTGTAAAATGAGTGGGAGTAGAATTTTAAATGGCAAAGCACCCCAGTATCTTTTTTTTATGTGATTATATCTAGGTTTTTATTTTTTTTTAATCATAGCTTTCAGGTCTTCCAAAAATTCTTAAGCTCTTCCTCTTGTATCTACTTTCCAGATCAGTTGTTTTTAAATGAAAGATTCCATATTTTCTTCTATTTTTTCATTTTTTATGTTGTTTTACTATTTCCTACTATTGCATAGAGTCATTATTGTCCCCATGGCCAATTCTAATTTTGAAGGAATTAGTACTATTTTGCATGTAATTGGGAGATAAGATGTGCAGGCATTGGGGCACAGAGATTCACCTTACCCTGATAGAAAAGTCTCAGTGGCTTCTCACCCCCAGGGGAAGAAGGTGACTCATTCCCAAATACTGGTCCCAAAGTCCATAGTGCACTAACCTCTCACTTTGTCCATGGCATCTATGTGTTGGTAATTCTGGTGTTCTGGCAATATAGCTGCTGGTGTTCTGGGGTCCCTCCAGCCAGCTGCTGGTCCAGCTGCCTTGGGGCTAAAACCTCTGACTCACATGGTCCTGGACTTGACTCCCCAAGTGCTGTGCTGGCTGATCACTGCCGGGCTGCCAGGCTGACCTCAGTGAGAGGTTAGCTTCTCTGTGTTGTTCTGTGGGTTCTGGAGTTCCAGAGGTTGTTCAGAGTCCCCTTTTTACATAATTTTGAAGTGGTATGGGCTGGAGTGCCCTGGAAGCGCTGTTTCTACTCTGCTATCTTGGCTCCACCGCCCCCCCCCCCAACAATTTTTGAGTGTTACATTTTCTCCCCCTTTCCCTCCCCAAGATGGTGTGCAATCTGATATCAGCTCTACATTTATATTCATATTAAACATATTTTTACATTAGTCATGTTGTAAAGAAGAATTATAACCAGTGAATGAACCATGAGAAAGAAGAAACAAAACCAAAGAAAACAAAAAAGAGAGCAAGTCATATGATTCGATCTGCATTCAGACTCCATATTTCTTTCCCTGATTGTGGATAGCATTTTCTATCATGAGTGTTTTAGAATTGTCTTAGAACCTTGCATTACGTAGAAGAGCCATGTCTATCAAAGTTAGTTATTGCACAATGTGGCTATAACTGTATAGAGTGTTCTCCTGGTTCTATTCTCCTCACTCAGCATCAGTTCATATAAGTCTTTCAAGGTTTTTCTGAAGTCTGCCTGCTCATCATTTCTTATAGTACAATAATACTCCATTATATTCATATACCACAATTTGCTCAGCCATTCCCCAATTGATGGACATCCTCTCAATTTCCAGTTCTAGGCCACAACAAAAAGAGCTACTATACATATTTTTGTACATGTGGGTCCTTTTCCCATTTGTATGATCTCTTTGGGATACAGCTCTAGACGGGGTATTGCTGGTATTGACCTTAAATTAACAACAATAAGTTGCATTTATATGATGCTTTAAGGATTATTATATCATCTCATTTTGTTCTTACAACAATCCTGTGATGTAGGTAATATTATTATCATCCCATTTCATAGCTGGGGAAAGTGACGGTGAAGTGATTTGCCCTGCCTCACCTCTCTAGCCAGTGGCTAAAGTCAGATTTGAACTTAGGTCTTCCAGATTCCAAGTCCAGTGTTCTAGCCACTGAACCACCTACACATATTCAATTCTTTCAACTTATGATTCTTTTGTTACATGAACTCAAGGCCTTTCACCTCCCTGGTTACCATATCAATTTATTAATTTCTTTCAAAAGAAATTAATAATAACGGCACTCAGATCTGAACATAATACTTCAGATCAGGTATGATGAGGGCAGAATTCATGGAATGATCTATTCTTGAAAGTTTTGCCTCTCTTAATGCAGCCCCAGATCAGATTAGCTTTCTTGACTCCTACTTCACACTGCTGACTCATATTGAACTTGTGATTCATAAAAACCATTATATCTTTTTTTTTACTATCTTATAGCCATGAAGTTGCCTCTTTGTACTCAGTTGTAAGACTTTACATTTAACTCAATTGAATTATTATTATCAATTATTGTCATTATTACTAATAATAACTAGCATTTTTATGGTGCCTCCTATGTGCTAGGTACTGTGATAAGTACTTTATTATCTTATTTTATTCTCACAATAAGCCTGGAAAGTAGGAGCTATTATTATCTTCATTTTTTTATAGTAAAGGAAACTGAGGCAAATAGAGGTTAAATTATTTGCCTAAGATCAAACAATTAGTAAATACTTAAGCTCTGATTTAAACTCATGTCTTCTTAAGTCCACATCTGGTGCCCTGTCTACTACATTAACAAGGTGCCTCATTAGCTTCAGTCAGACAATAGACACTTATTAAGTTCTACTATGTGCTAGGCATTGTCTTTGTGCCACTTACAAATCTTATGAACATACCATATCTATCTTTGTTCAAGTCATTTTATTTTTTTCCTACTTAATACTATTTAATTTTTCCCCAGTTACATGTAAGAACAGTTTTCAACTTTCACTTTTACAAAATTTTGAGTCCCAAACTTGTTTTTCTCCCTCCTTCCCTTCACCCTCCCCAAAATGGCATGCAATCTCATATAAGCCATACATGTACAATCATATTAAAGATATTTTCACATTAGTTATGTTGTGAAAGAAGAATCAGTACAAAAGGAAAGAACCATGAGAAAGAAAAAACAAGCAAAAAAATGAAAATATTATGCTTCAATCTGCATTCAAACTCCATAGTTCTTTCTTTGGATGTCAATAGCCTTTTCTATCATGGAATTGTTGCTCAGGTCATTAAAAAATTGCTAAACATCATAGGACCAAGCACAAATTTTTGAGGTATGCCAAAGGAGGCCCCCTGTCATATTGGCATTTACCCATTATCAATTATCCTTTGAGACTTATCGTTGTAGTGCCAGTATAATATGTATAGCACCCAAAATCCCAATAAAGACCATGACTATAAATATTGCATGACATTCCATCACAAAATATAACAAACTCTCTGTATAGAGGACAGAATTGAAGCACTTATTTAGACACCAGAAAACCAAATCCCAAAACCATCATAATAATAAATAAATTAACAAGCCATAACAACACAGAGAGCCATGGTATCCTTCAGCCTTCCTACAAACCTATACAAGATCAATATTTACTCACTAACCTCTCTATCTCCTTGCCTGAGCTCCTCTGTCTCCCAACATCTCATTAGCTCTGACTCCCAGCTTCCTGTGGCTCTGCTTCCCTTTAACAAACTCCTCCCATCACAGGCTCCATGTGACTACATTCAGCCTATCAGGGGGCAGCATTTACTTTCAAAGCAAGGGAGGTCTTCAAATTCCCCCTAGGCCTATTAAGGCGCAGAGAAAATCTTCAAATTCCCATTCCCATTACATCCATCCAATCAATTTTGTATGCATCTGTTTGTATTATCACCTAATACATATTTATTTATCTTCATAAAGATAAAGATGTAGCTATAAAAAGATATCTCTATAAAAATAGAGATACTTGATCAAAGCCTTGGCTAAAATCTAGGTAAACTATATCCACAGTATGTGTGTGTGTGTGTGTGTGTGTGTGTGTGTGTGTGTGTGTGTGTATGTGTGTGTGTATGTATAAACATATATACACAGAAACATACATATGCAAAAATACATTATATATATGACAACTCAAAGATAGAATGACAAAATTAGCAATAGATTAGATATGTGGGGTAAGTGAGAGTAAGGATTTGAGGATCACCCAAGGCTGATAGCTTATGTGACTGGGAGGACGATGGTATTCTTAAGAGACATGAGAAATGTTTTAAGAGGGGACAGTTTTTTATTGGGGGGTGGGGAGGAACAGTATACTGAGTTCTATTTTGGGCATAGTGAAATTGCGTTGCCTCCAGGACATCTAGTTTTAGATATCTAAAAGGCAGTTGTTGCTGCTGCATGTCTAGAACTCAGTAGAGACAATCAGGTTGAATGGACAGATCTGGGAATCTCTGCTGCCATTATGTCTCTCATTCTTAACATCAGTAGATGTTGAAGATATTTATAAAAGTAGGACAGGAACATCCACTGGGCTGGAACAGAACATTGCATGATATTCATGTAGACTATCCCTGATGTGAGACTCAGTAAATAAGCCTGTAAAACTTCTCTAGTATCCCAGTAAAAGGGAAAAGAAACTTGAACTTGGGGTCCAAATCCTTGCTTTCATAGGATCATAGCATGACAGATTTAGAGCTAGGAGGGACCTCCAGTCTCACCTCCTCTGTTTCCAATTGAGGAAAACTGAGCATCGTATAGGTAGTAAGCATTGGAAGTGGGATGTTTTAGTTCCCAGTTCCCTGAGTGTGGTCACCACCTAGTTCTGGGACCTTACCAGGGTCATATAATATTTCTGAACTTATTTCCTTTTCTGTAAAATGGTGCCTGCCACTTCTCAGGGTAGGGTTAGAAGAGTAGGAATTCTAGGAGAATACACAAAGCCAAGTAGAAGCAAAAATGTCCCAGGGACCCCAAGATCCACAGTGGTAATTTTTTCTTTTTCTTTTCTGCTAAATTCCCCATTTGTTTCCCCCTTGTATTCTCATTGTATACCGCCTCTCTGCATTCATAGCGTCTTAAAAATTTACACATGCCATGATTATATTGCCTCTTCTGCTTATATAACTTGACTCTTGACAGCCCCTTCATTAGTGGTGGGGGGTTGTTGGAGGAGGATATCTGTTCCCTTTCTGCCTTTGGTGTTTCCCTGCATTGCCTTCTCTGGAGTGCTAATACAATTCAATCCAAGACCTGTGGGGAACATCCAGTCAGATGGATAAAGATAGGAACTTGGACTGGACCAGAGATTTTATTGGTAGAGAGAAATCCCAAGGGAGTCAATTTCCTCTACCAATGCAGACTAGCATCTTTTCTGCACTTAGTCTTAAAACAGTTTTCTAGCTCTAGGGCAATGAAAGAGTAAGCTACTTGTCCAGGGTCACATAGCCAATATGTAAGAGATGGGGCTTGGACCAAGGGTCTTCCTAGTTCTCTATCCATTATGCAACACTGCTTCTATCCCATCCATCCCTGACTGGAATAATTTCTTAAAAAAAATTTAATTCATTATTTATTTTTTATTATTTTTGGAGGGGGGAAGGCAGGGCAATTGGAGTTAAGTGACTTGCCCAAGGTCACATGGCCAGTAAGTGTTAAGTGTCTGAGGTCGGATTTGAACTCAGGTCCTCCTGACTCCAGGGCCCATGCTCTTTTCACTCTCCCACCTAGCCACCCACAATTAATTTTTTAAGCAGTAAAAATCTATTGTCTTTCCTCTTCTCCCCTTTTGGGAAAAGAAGAAGAAAAACAAGCACATTTGAATAGTCAAGTAAAACAAAGTTACTCATATATTATCATTGTTGATATATCCTGTAGGTTTATTTTCCTGATGTTATTGTCAGAAATATAAACCTACAAGACCTATCAACAATGAAGTGTAACTTTAAAGAGCTATTATCACTGTAAAATGTAATGAAATTCCCTTTCTACTAGAAATTCTGTGATTCAAAATTTCTACCATCTTGAAGTTTTTCTCCCCCAAGAGTAAGCCTGTTAAGGGCAGTGTTCCAAGCTGATATATGAGAGTTTTCCTTTCCAAACTTCCCCACTGGTGTAGCCACTGTTTTACTCTGGAGAGGTGTCACGGGACAATTATTGCTTTATTCTTGCTGTTCAGTTGTATCTGACTCTTTGTGACTCATATTTGGGATTTTCTTGGCAAAGATACTGGAGTGATTTGTCATTTCTCTCTCCAGTTCATTTTACAGATGAGGAAACTGAGGCAAAATTAAGTGACTTTCCCAGGCTCACACAGCTAGTGAGTGTCTGGGGCCAGATTTAAATTAGGAAGATGAGTCTTTCTGACTCCACACCTGGTGCTCTAGCCACTGTACAACCTAGCCACATATTTATTGTCTTTCTACCTTTTCCCTATCAGGAACCTCTGATAAGTACCAACTAAAAATAATTGAATACTAATATACCAACTAAAAATAATTGAAGGAAGAGAGAGCACATGTTCTTGCTTGGAATTGTTAACACAGACTTAAACACTGATGACTCTCTTTGGCAGAAGTCTTTTGGAAGTACACATTATTCTAAAGCTATTTGTAGAGTTTGCTGAGTGTTTGCTTTTGCATCATAATTCTAGACAAAATGAAGAGCAGAGTTTTGCATCCTGAGGAAGCCTGCTTCCTCTATCATCCAGGTTTCCAGGAGCCTGGACATCTATTGCTCTGGATTTGGAATCAGGAGTCTCTTGACATTTCACTAGTTGCATGACCTTAGCTAAGTCACTTCCCCTTTTTCTGAACCTGTATTCTTATTTGAAAATTAAATGAGCTACAAAAAATAACCTGTCTGTTCCTCCCAGTCTACTGTTCTATGTTCTTAAATTTTATGCCCTAAAGTTCCTTCTATCTCAAGAGCACTATTTATTCTTTCATTCAAAGGATATTCAAAGTGTGCTTCTACTATGTATGAAGCATTGTGCTAGATACTGTAGAGGAATGAATGAGGCATGACTCTTGCTCTTTCTCATTGAAGTTACAATTTAGACTGTGATTTAGCAGGGTTAAAATGTAGCCTCTCCTATCCTACCTTACCTTTTCCCTATGTTAGACTACTCTACCTATCCAGTCCCCTCGCATCCTATCCCACCTTACCCTAGCCTACCCTTCCCTAGCCTATCCTCACACCCTGAATGTGGCCTGGGTTTCTATTTTCCAGTAATCTCATACAAGTAAACTCTAAGGAGAATTCTCATATCCCTTTCTAATTTTTGACCCTGACCCAACTTGGCAGCCAGCAGCACAGGCCTCACTGCATTTTAGCAGCCTGATACCCTTCCCCGAGTACTTACTTGTCCAAGCTCTTCACAGAAGCACCTTTCTATTTTCTAATCAACCTTGCCAGGTCCTCCCTTTTCTCTTGCACAAAAGTCCCGGAGAATTGGCAAGCACCGTGGGAAGGGTTTATCAGTATCACTTTGATCTAGAGATTATATTTTGTGTGGAGCTCAATAAAAAGGCAGGCCAGTGGTGAAACCACTTTATAGCTCCATTTACAAATCTTGTTAAGTTCTTGCTTAAATGTGTTTTTAAAGTGCTATCTTCTGGGATGGCTGAGATGTCTGTAACCCCAACCTCTTTTAAAAAGTAGTTTGTATCTAAATGAACTTTAGACTTTGGGGAATGACAGGAAAGCAGGGAAAAGTATCAGTGACCATTGTATTTAAATGACCAGTAGGGCTCAAATAACAGCCAGTAGTTGGTGTTTCCTTCTGGGACTAGTAATTGTAGTACATGGTAAGGCTGGAAAAAAAAAAACAACAACTTAGAAAATGGGTTGTGAAAAGTCATTAAAGGACTTTAGAATATAGAATGCTGAAGGGGCTAGAAAAGGCACTCAGGTGCAGAATGTCAGCTAGCCATGGAGGAGACAATTCAATTTCATACTATTTTCAGATTTATATTCTCTCCTCCTCCTTCCACTCCTTTTGTCTCCCCCCTCACTGAGAAAATAAGAAAAACAAAACCTCTATTACAAATATGTATAGTCAGGCAAAAAAATAATAATTTTGCAGTAGTCACATCTATGCAAACAAAGACAAAAAAGATGCCTCCATCATTACTCTGAGTCCATTGGCTCTTTATCAGATGGTGGTTAGGATTTTTCATCTTGAGACCTTTGAAATTGTGGTCAGTCAGAGTTCCTAAATATTTTAAAGTCGGTTATCTTTATAATATTGCTGCTATCATTTAAATTGTTCCACCATTTCTGCTTACTTCTTTCCATCAGTTCATACAAATCTTTCCAGATTTCTCTGAAATCCTATACATTACTTCTTACAGCACAATATTATTCTATGACTTTCATATACCATACCCTGTAGAACATAGACTGTTAAAACTAGAAGGAACATTAGAACCCAAAAGTTCAGAACCAAATAGGATCTAAGAAAAAAAGAGACTTTGAAACATATAATTTTGGCAATGAAGAAAACCTTAGAATATATCATGTTTCAATATACCTCCATAAAGATTAGAAATGGAAGGGACCAGAGAGGTCATACAAAAAGTAAATCCCTTCATTTTAGAAATCCTAAACTTGAGCCACAATAAAGGAAAGTTAGTTACCCTAGGTCACAAAACTAATTAATGGCAGGGCAAGGACTAGACCTAGGTTCCCTTATTGTCCATCCAAGGATCTTTTCATTATAACATTCTGCTTCTTCCAAAGAATTATCAATGTCATTCTATAATATTGGTTCATACCTGTATCAATAAAGTTTCATTTTAAATTAAATAATCCTCAAGGAATGAAAGTATAATACTTCCTCTGTTCTATGAAGACCTTTCCAATCTGAACTTTCCAATTAATTGACAATTTTATAAAGTGCCTACCTTGTGCCAGGTACTTTTGAATTTATATCATACAGGATCAAAGATTTAGAGGTAAAATGGACAAAAAAGATCATTTAGTACAATCTTTCATTTTTTAGATGAGGAAACTAGGTCCCAGATTTACCAATAATCATACAAGTAATAAGTATCAAAGGTGCCATTTTGTAACTAGATCCTCTGGCACCAGAGGCAGTGTTATTTCTGCCGTAATAAGACGATATGATTTTAATCCTAGCTCTGATTTAGAGTTGGAAACAATATTAGCACCTAGTTCAAATTCTTCATTTTATAAATTATGAAAATGAGACCCAGAGAGTGACTTGCCCACAAGTGGCAGACCTGAGACTGCAACCTGTCTCTTCTGGTTCCAAAGCCAGTGTTTTTGCCTCTATACCTCATTGTTTTGATGAAACAATATTTTGTACCTCAATGTTTGTTGAATTGAGCACACAGAATAGTGGTATTGACATTTCTGGCTCATTTGCTTATTAATTTTGCCAGATTGAATTAAGAGAGCTCAGAGGTGAGGAACACACAATACTTGAGGACTAGAACAAGTACTCTGATCCAGGGAACATGATAGGAAGCCTCAGAACAAAGGTAGCCCCTGTACTTATTCATTTTTTTTTTTTGAGGGGGAAGGACAGGGTGATTGGGGTTGTGAGTTGCTCAAGGTCACATGGCTAGTTTTATGTTAAGTGTCTGAGGGTAGATTTGAACTCAGGTCCTCCTGACTCCAGGGCTGGCACTCTATTCACTTCACCACCTAGCCACCCCTCCTGTACTTATTCTTTAAAAAAAAAAGACTCTGAACAGGAATCTGGTCATGAACCCATGAAAACCTGACACTAGGTCAATCAATGAGGGTAATCATCAGGCCTCAAACCCATTGGTGAGTTAGGGGGATGTCCACCTAAACCATGTGAAGACTAACCCAGTCAAATGGGAGGGTGAGAACAATGCATTCCAAGGGCCATGAAGGTACCTGAAGCAGCTGCTGTGGAGAACTTAGAACTTGGTCAGACATCGAAGATGCCAAAGACATCCACTGCATCCTGGGCCATGACCAGTCATCCTGACTTTCTTGTACCACTGAACTTCAATGACTCTAGAAGAGAGGATGAGGCTGATGACTTTTTGTAACTCTGCCTGAATTAAATACAACTCACACACAAGTCAAGACATCACCCCATGAAATCACTGGCTTTCTCTGAGGACTAAGAACAAACAACAATATAGCATTTCATGAAAAATAGCCAATTTGATTTGATCATTTGACTTTTCCTAAAAAAAACTCCCATTCCATGATATTGTAGTCATACCTATTGGCTCCACATGTCTTTATATAACCTGGTGTTGACTATCCCTACCTTTACAGAAAACATGCCATATTTCTGAAAGGCACTCCTTCCTCTCTACAGCATCTGAGCATCTCCCACTTTGCTCAAGGTTTAGTTCTCATGGCTCTGCCTACAGAAAACCTCTCCTAATTCCCCCAATTGCGAAAGCCCACTTATTCCTCAGATAATCATATATGTACACACAGGTTCAGAAATAGCACTTTAAAATCATATATGTACATCATATACACATCTACATATGAATATACACACATACCTGTATGTGCATTTTTCATAAATCTGTCTACTTGTCTCATCCTACCATTAGACTGTAAGCTCCTAGAGGTCAGGTATCATTGTTCATTTTCTCCTTATATCCCCAGCACTTGGCATAACACATTGTACACTATAGTAGGATTTTTAGATTGGACCAGATTGAATTGAAACCTAAATGGATCATAAAGGCAATCAGGAAGATCTAGTTCAAAACTTGCCATTGAAACTTGCTAATAAATGGGGGCAGTTAGGTAGCACAGTGGGTAGAGGGGGTGGGGAAGGTGGAGTCAGGAAGATTCATCTTCCTGAGTTCAAATCTGGCCTCAGACACTTACTAGCCTTGTGACCCCAGGCAAGTCACTTAACCCTATTCCTCTCAGTTTCTTCATCTGTAGATGAGCTGAAGGAAATGGCAAACCATGCCAGTATCTTCACCAAGAAAACACCAAATGGGGTCACAAAGAGTCAGACATGACTGAGAAACAACAACAAATGCTCACCAAATTGAATTTAATTGAAAGGACTGACATAGTGGGGAGAAACAATAGTAGTGCCAATATGGGGTATTGAGCCTCAGTTTCCTTATCTGTAAAATGAGTTTCATGTATCTACCTCACAATATTGATATGAGGCTCCAATGGGATAATGCATTTAAAAAGCTACAAAGTTATATAAATGAGATCCATTATTTCTGACCCTAACATGTCCCCAGGCTCTAAAAGTCATGAAGCAAATCTTCTTATTGCTGTATGTTACTCTGTCTTTTCCCTGGCAAGGACAGTATCGTTTCTTCCTGGTGTTTGGTTGTGACCAGTCAGGTTTTTTTTGTTTTTTTTTTTTTGAGGGCATTTGGGATTAAGTAACTTGCCCAAGGTCACATGGCTAGGTTTTTGTTTGTGTGTCCATTAAGTGTCTGAGGTTGGATCCGTACTCAGGTCCTTCTGACTCCAGGGCCAACGCTCTACTCACTGAGCCACCTAACCGCCCCTGACCAGTCAGGTTTTTAATTATTCTGTGCCTTGCCCTTTCCTTTTGGTAATTAAACATCAGAGGAGTGACAAAAACATAATTAAAAGCAATCCATAGCATCAGCTATAAACATACAGATTTCTTTCTCCTTGCTCCCTTAGCTCTACCAAACCTCCATTCCAGCCTGATGGATTCACCTCATCCTGGCCAATATATTTCTCAAGTATTTATCTTGCCATTTTATGAAAGGAATAGAGTAGAATAACAAGAAGGAGGCTTCTAAAAGGTAACAGACCAGGGAGGGGAAAATAAGGTGAAAGAACAGCAGGAAAGATGCCCAATAAAAATGGCCTTTATTGTTTCTTTTAATTACAGACCAATTTAACAAATGCAACTCACGAATGGAGCCGCTTAATAATCAGTGTTAATTCCCCACCTTGATCACCTCATTAGAGATCACTTATTGTCTCTCTAAGAGGACAGAAAGGAAAACTCAATATTGAAAGGGATTCTGTAATTTGAAACAACCACAGAATATTAGAATTAGCAGAGGCTAAAGAGGTCATGTAGTCCAAACTCCTGCCCAATGCAGAAATCCCTTCTATAATATATGTGACAGATATTAACATCCTCAGATTAAAGGATATAAGGCTCAGAGGAATCTTCAATGGCTCCCATTTCCACTTGGATAAAATACAAATTCCTCAGCCTGATATTTAAAGCCATTTACAGTCTGGTTTCAGCCTACTTTCCCAGATTTATTATTATTTTTAAATAATATTTTATTACTCTCCCCCATTACATGTAAAAAGAATTTTCAACATTCATTTTTTGTTTTGTTTTGAGTTCCAAATTCTCTCCCTCCCTCCCTTCTCTCCTTCCTCCCTGAGATGTTAAGGAATATAGGTCATACATATATAATCAGGTAAAAAAAAGAAAGAAAGAATCAAAAAAAGAAAGAAAGAAAGAAGGAAAGAAAGAAGCCAGGAAGAAAAGAAAAAAGGAAGAAAGAAGAAAGAACAAAAGAAGCAAAAAAAGAAAGGAAGAAAGAAGGGAGGAAAGAAAGAAACCAGGAAGGAAGAAAAGAAAAAAGGAAAAAATAAGAAAGAACAAAAGAAAGACTAAAAAGAAAGAAAGAAATATAGAAAGGAAGAAAGAAAGTAAACATAGTTTGCTTCAGACCATATTCAGACATCAATCCTTTCCCTGGAGGTAGATACTAATTTTTTATCATGAGTCCTTTTCCAGTCCTTTTCATTTTGCATCAACCCCCCTTCTTACATCACATGTTCAATTCATTAAGCATTTATTGATTGTTTACTGTGTACCAGGCATTAGCGATACAAAGACAAATCTCAACTAGTTCTTCCTTGCCAAGTAATATCAAGAGCTGCTTCATTTCTTGTCTTGGCATCTTGAGTGTCTGGCATAGGGCCTGGAACCAAGATAGAATCAGAAATTGGACCTGAGATTCCACTGGCATAGGAAACTCCCTCTGCCAATGCTGATTTGTGCCTTCTCCACAACTTAGATTTTTAGAGATTTTCCTAGAGTGGTGAGAAGTAAAGGACTTGGTCATACAACCAGTCTGTATAAGTGGAAGGACTCAATGCCTGGTCCGTCCCTCAGTCAACCAGAATTTATTAAGCCTTTACTATGTGCCAAGCACTGGGCTAAGTACTGTGAATACAAATGGGAGCTTATGGCAACTATACAGCCTGGAGAGGAATGAGATATCTTTGACCTGAGCCTCCTCAACCAGCTCTTCATCCACTGTACCATGCTTCCATGTATAGTATAGTATGTATATGTATAGTATATATATATATATATATATATATATACACACATATATGTATATACACACACACAGACACACACACACACACACACACACACACACACACATATATATATATATATATATATATATATAGTATGTACATGTATAGTAGATCTTTAACAAATGCTGACTGAATTAAATGAAATGGAAGTAACTGACATAATAGAAAGAAACAACTCATATGCACAAATGTACAGGCAACATATGATTGCAATAATTGTTAAGAGAGAACACTAGTAATTGAGGGGAATTACAAAAGTTCCAGTCAAACTGTGCCACCAGCTATTTCCTAAACTTGGCAATACATTTCTGGCCACTGTGTCTTTGTCCAGACTCTCCTACACTCCTTGAATACACCACTCCCTGATTATTATTATTATTATTATTATTATTATTATTATTATTATTATTATTTACCCTTTTAGAATTTTTATCTTCCTAAGGTGGGGTCCATCTCCAGTTGTCTTGAACCACATCTTGCCACTAGAACCGGATGGCTCTGGAGGAGAAAGTGAGGCTAGTGACTTTGCATAGCCCTCCCTTACTCAAATCAAATTCAATTGCAAATCATGTCATCCTCTGCCTGATGCCATGGTCGTCTTAGAGAAGGAAGGCCAAACAACAGCTCTCCTAAGGTACTAACTCAGGTACCGATTGTTAGTGTGACCTTTATCCTCACATGAGCTTGCATTTGCTTACCTATGTTCATGTTGTAGGCAGCTAGGTAGTTCAGTGGATAGAGTGATGGGCCTAGAGTCAGAAAGATTCATCTTCCTTAGTTCAGATCTGGCCTCAGACATTTACTAGCCATGTGACGCTGGGCAAGTCACTTAGCCCTGTTTGCCTGGGTTTCCTCGACCGTAAAATGAGTTGGAGAAGGAAATGGCAAACCACTCCAATATCTTTGCCAAGAAAATAGTCCATGCTGTATGACCCTAAAAGTACCTGTATGTCAGAAACTAGTTTTCATTTTGTCATTTATCTCCAGAAACTAGCAGAATTAAGTCTGGTCTAAGCTTTGGATTTTCAAGAGGAAAAAGCAGGTTCAGAAAGATTGCATGACTTCCTTGATCTCATGCAGAGACCTCTGCTTAAAGACCTCCAGGGTTAAGGAGTTTATTACATTCAGAAGCAGTTTACACTATTTTTGAACTGCTTGAATTGTAAGGAAGTTCTTCCTCATATTGATTTGAAATCTGCTTGTTTTAACCTCTGAAGGCAAACAGAATAGTTTTCGGTCTTGTTTCCAAAGGATTAGCTTTTCAAACACTTGAAAAGAGCCTTGGTACCCCAACAAAAAATGTCCAATTCTTTATGTGTGTTTGTGGGGATGGGGGTAGGGGAATTGGTTCCCCTTCTTAGGCCATTTGATGTAATCAGAAGTAATAAGGGGAAGAGAACAAAGGTCTACTGTTATCACTTTATAAAATGTGGAGATGTTTCCCTGATGGAATCAAAAGTGCAATAGCCCTTGGATGGCTGAAGATTAGTCACCCATCTAGTGGCCTTTAAAAAGCTAAGTTTTCAAGCCTTGGACAAAACTAGTAAGGTCCAAATAACTTTGTGTATTTATTTTTACCCTTTTATTTCTAAAGAAGGGAAGGGGAAAGGATTTTTTTTTTCTCTCTGCTCAGTCTATGCCTGCTACACAACCAATAGAAGACAATTCTAATTTAGACTTATTAAGGCTAATTAGAACTAACATTTTCATGCTAATTTAGCACATTTTGCTCTTGCACCAATTACTGGCGGTGAATTTCACTAAGCACTGAGGGAGATACAAAGTTTATTTAAGTTTCTAAAACCCTCATGTAGCTCACACTTACATTTTTATGCAGCCTTACATACATTTTCTCCTTTGATACTCACTATCAATCTGAAAGGTACATAAAATACTTCATTTTACAGATGAGGAGACATATCTAATCCTTATAGTCATAAATTTCTGTCACATATGTTAAGTGTAGCAGAAGGTAAACCAGGCTCAATTGTCCAACATTGGACAGAAAGAGGCATATCGAGAATTGGGGGAAAGAAGTAACTTTGAAGGGAGTAATTTCTGGCATCAGAGAAGAAAATAGACTTTCACTTGTGGAGCAAACCAGTACAAAAGAAAGAAAAAAAAAAACAAGGGAGCCCAGATGATTAATGCACTCAGAAGATTTACTTTACTCAGAAGGGGTCAGCATTAGTACACCAGGAGATGAAAAAGGCCCAGTAGTTCTCAAGGTTTGACTTGCCTTGGTCACATGAGTTTGTCGAATGTGTACTCCGAGCTTGTGCTCACTATTTTTCACAGTTGCTGTGTTATGGAATAGTGCCTATAAGGTTTTTAGGGGAAAACTTTTTTAACTACTATTTTTAGTATATTATCTTAGTAAATGGTTTTGCTTTGAGCTATTTCTGTCTACTTACTGACTACTAAAAGTCAGTACACCAGTGGGGGCTCATGAGCAATAGTTTTGGTAGAGTAGACTCACAGAGCACCTTTGAATTTAGGGTAGTAACTTCATAGTAAGAGTTCAATAAATGATGAGTTATTATTAATAATTAAATTTCCTGAAGGATCTGTGATTTTTGTCTGTGTCCCTGTGAGTGTCCCTCTTTGATTCAGTTTCTCTATACCACAGTAGAAGTTTTTTTCAGACTTGCTGGGAGGGATATAGTTCTTTATTCTATGGCCAATTTTATGATTGTTATGACTAATCATTAAAATTAATAATTAATAAAATCACCCCATATCCAAAATGTATTTATTAATTAGCTTCTCTAGTACACTTTTCCCTTGTACCAGTTCTTGGCGGTGCTTTTCGCTAGGCACTGAGGAGATAGAAAGTTTAGTTAAGATTCTGAAACCCTTGTGGAACTCACTTTCACATTTCTATGCAGTCTTACATATATTTTCTTATGTGATGCTCACTACAAACCTGAAAAGTAGGTAAACTACTTCATTTTACAGATGAGGAGACTCATCCAATCTTCACAGATGCAGTTTTGTCTCATGAATGCTGAGTTTTGGGGGCAGATGGTAAACCAGGGTCAACTGAAGACCAAACAAAGTGAAAAATATTGAAAGGAAATGACAGCCTGGAGATGGATAAAGAGTGCCACAAAATCTATGAAATAAAGATTGTCAGCTAATCAAATACAAGTTTCATTAAACTCTCCCCACTCTATTTGAGGGTAGGGAGATATTAAAGAATAAAAGTCCTTTACATTTGTAACCTCTGTGGTGACAAGTTGCCTTTACATAAATTACGCTATTTTATCTTCACAATTTGTGAGGTCAGCAGGAAAATCCTCATTTTATATATGAAGAAAATGACTTCTTGGTAAAGATGAGGCCAAGGAAATTCAGAGATGAGGAATGCCTTGGCCATTATCACAAAGATTGTGTCAGAGTGACCTGCCACTCAGGTAGAATTCGATGAGGGCAAAAAAGAGATCTAGGGAAATAAGGGAAATTCAAGGACAGATTTATAGAAGATACAGGTGGGACCTGTGCTGAGTCTTAGAGGAGGATATATGAACAGACAAACTCATCAAAAGACATAGTAAATAGTGCAAATGCAGAAGTACTGTATCTAGTTTCTTAATGCATACCACAGGGTAAAAGCAGAAAGATTGAACTTAGAGCCAAATGGAATCCTGGTCCTATTAGCCAGGAAAGCCCAGATCCCCTGAGTCTATCAGACTAAAACAAGGCATTTAGTAATATCAGAAAGTATCTTTTCCCAGACAGTGGGAAGTTTCACCATGGAGTAACCACCATTTTCCCAGGCATTTGCCGCAGCATGAATCAGCACTAGCCCCTGAACCATGACCTGCATATCAAGTCCTGTCTGTGCTCCTTTCCCCCAATGTCTAGTCCTGATTAGCCAAGATAAGAACCCTATTAAAAAACCTACCTTCCTTCACCAGTCTGGGCCCATACCCTATTCTGTTGAGTCCCAGTGGACCTATCTGAGTTGTTTCTTTCTTGACTTCCCTCTCTCATTGTTTCCCCTTAATAAAGCTTGCATACTTTATTTTCTCTCTGCTGGGTCTCATATGGTTTTTTCTTCTGCCTTGCGGTATTCTGCTTCCCACCCAAGTCAGTTTCCTCTTTCAGAAGCATCAGCTGTTGTCCAAAGTTCTGCAAACTTGGAGAACTGCCTAGACCATCAAGAGGTTAAATGATTTGCCCAGGGTCACAGAGGCTTATCTGTTTAAAAAAAAAATTGAAAAAGGAAATGGCAAACCACTCCAGTATCTTTGCCAAGAAAACCCCAAAGGGGTCACAGAGTCAGACACAATTTAAACAACCAAACAATAAAAACAAGATACAGTATGTGTCATAAATGGAGCTTGAACCCAGGTTTTTTGAATTTCAAAGCCAGCTATCTATTCCCTATTTCATAGTGGCTCTCTGTCTAAATTATATAAATAAATATAATACACAATATGTAGGAATTACCCAAATAAGGCTGTGTGAGATCTGAGGGGAAAAGTCATTATTTTATAGGACAGTAAGGTCTTGGACAGCAAGGAGATCAAATCAGTCAATATTTAAAGAAATTAATTCAGACTATTCACTGAAAGGACAAATACTGAAGCTAATGGCCACATAATGAGAAGATGGGGCCCACTGGAAAAGACCTTGATGTTAGGAAAGATTTAAAGCAAAAGGAGACAGGGATGGCAGAGGATAAGATGGATAGAAAGTATCACGGAGACAACAAACATGAACACAGACAAACTCCATCAGAGAATAGAGGATAGAAGGGCCATGAAGAGTCAGACACAAATGAACAAAAGAATCAGTGGGCAGTGAGGTGGTGCAGTGGATAGCATTCTGGGCTTGGAGTGAGGAAGACTCATCTTCTTGGGTTCGAATCAGACACTTGCTAGTTATATGACCCTGGGAAAGTCACTTAATTTATTCACCTTAGTTTCCTCATCTGTAAAATGAGCTATAGAAGGAAGTGGCAAACCACTCCTGTATCTTTCCCAAGAAAACCTCAAATAGGATCACAAAGAGTCAGGCATGATTGAAACGACTAAATAACAGCCACAACAGAACCAGTGAAAACTTTCTAGAATGGGTAGAATTTAAGTTGACATTTAAAAGCTAGCTAGGAGTTCAAATGACAAAGAGGAAGAGGAATACCCAGAGAAAGGAGTGACTTAGTTTCCTAGGGGCAACTAAGTGGCACAATGGAAAGAGAGCTAGGTCTGGAGTCAGGGAGACCAATTTCAAATTCACCTTCAAACACTTCAAAAATGTATGACCCTGGGCAAGTCATTTAACCTCTGTTTATCTCAGTTTCCTCATCCATAAAATAGGAATAACAATAACATCTACCTTCTGGGATTGTTTTGAAGATCAAATGAGATAAAACAAACAAACAAACAAACACTTGGCATATAATAAGTACCATTACCCCTTCCACACCAAGACTTTCCCCATTGAAGTTTTGATGTATCATGAGTTGGCAATAAGAAATTAAAGGGGAATTTTGGAGGAGTTTTGGAGATGTCTT
Organism: Gymnobelideus leadbeateri; assembly: GCA_011680675.1. Taxonomy (NCBI): domain Eukaryota; kingdom Metazoa; phylum Chordata; class Mammalia; order Diprotodontia; family Petauridae; genus Gymnobelideus; species Gymnobelideus leadbeateri. The sequence continues at coordinate 64,673 of WOXC01005493.1, forward strand.
GGACCACATGCAAAAACCACCAGATGACACAGAAAAAGTTTAGAAACTTGGAAATGAAAAAAAATGTGTATAATATTATATAATATCAACCCAATTTTACAATAAGGTACTGTAAACACCCATAAAAGAAAAAGACAATATTCAGACTTCTTTCCTGGTAAGAAGGGAAGGCCAAAATTTTTACATGGATTTTTCCAGATTATGAGAGTGCTACACTCCTAATAACCCTCTCCCCCAGCCCTGTGATGTGGAAGGGATAACTATATTATATAAATGTTAGCTATTATTTTTATTATTAGTTCTAAAATTCTGTAATCCCCTTAAAGCTCCCAAAACTTATGCTAGTTTAATGCTCTCCTGGGCTTTGATAAGGAACAAGATTTTGCCAAATCAGTAGTTCCACAATAGGAGTCCCTGTGCAGTTAGGGACAACATAAGAGCTTCCTCTAGATCCTGGGCTGTGCTCAACGTGTTAGAGGAAAATGGAGACATTTTCAGGGAGAACCCACAGAGCAGCAGATCCATGAAGCAGCAGCTTTCCTGAGTTACCATGTCACTAAGTGCCTTGAGAAAATAACAGCAACCACCACCACCACCATGACCAGGACAGCATTAGCTCCTGTTTTTACTTCATATTAGGCATATTGTGACTTATGAAAAACTTTTCTCATGATAATGCTATGAGGAAGGTAATCAAAGTATTATCCCCATTTTAGAGATGAGGAAACAGGATAAAGGAAATGAAAGTAATTGCCAAGAGTCACAGAGTTAATTAGTATCAGGTCAGTAGTGTCTTTTTAGGAGTATTTTCTAGGCACAGTCAATCCAAGGACAAAGTGCAGTTGTAAAAAAGGTCACTGTCATTGCCATTTTTCTCTTCTTCTTACCCCCTCCCCTTTTTTTTAAACAATCCTATCCTCTCAATGTTTTCATTGTTTTCATTTTCTCCAGTCCAGGAAGAAAGAAACCAACAATTCATTTTACAGTAAAGTTTTAAGAACCTTTGACACCCCTCCTTGTAAAATATATTTTAAAGGGGAACCAAGGGAGAAGAACAAATCATATTTCAAGAAATGATGGGCCAAGGGTGAAAATTGTATGCACTGCAGCATATGGTTAGGGGACAGAATAATTAAGTAATCGACAAACAATTATTAAGCACCTACTAGGTTCCAGGAAATACGCACATTATTGCTCATCTTTCCTTCTGGAAGAGAACCAATGACATCAAAAAGGTGATATCTAAAGTGGTAAGTGAATTGGATTTGAGTGAGGCAGGGCTGTGCTAAGTCAGCAGCCTCATTCTCTGCTCATTGGGAGTCCAATGACAGGACATAGCTTAGGACAACTGGCGATGGCCTCAGATGCAGTGGGAGACTGGCCTTTTAAATAAGGTCTTTACCAGGTGTAAGCTTGTCTGAGGCAACACACATTCAGTGATTAAAGGATAGGTAAGAATTGAGGCAAAAGATGGCCTGGTTTAACTTCAGTAAAGAATCAGTCTGGGAGGGGAAGACCCTCAGAGTTTCTGGCCAGAACAGAAACAACTGCTATTTATACTTACTCTGAGCCATCAAAAGTTTAAAAAATGAGCAAGTGAAGCTTGGGCTCGGACTAATTATTGGCCAATCAATGAGAGGCAGAGGGATTTAGATTTAAAGGCATAGTCAAGTAGCTCCATTTGAATCAGAAAAAAGGTTTGTCAAGCCTGATTTGCTAGAGCAATATTTGAAGAAATCATAAGAGACAAAATACACTCCTTAATCTCAAGGATTTTATGTTCTAATGGGTGAGACAACATATACACAAAAAGTTATATTGAAAACATATACAAAACAGGTAGAAGAAACTTAGATGGCATAATGAATAGTGCATTGGACCAGGAAGCAGGAAGACATGACTTCAAATACAGCCTCAAACATATACTAGCTGTGGGACTTTGGGCAAATCATGTAACCCTTCTCAGCCTTAGTTTTCTCATCTGTAAACTTGGGGTAATAATAACACTAACCTCACAGAATTGTGATGCTCAAATAATATGACATACATAAAGTGTTCTGCAAACCTTGAAGTGTTAAACAAATGCTAGGTAATACTATTACCATGAATGATAATCTTTGAAGGGGGATGGGAAGGGTACTAGCAGTTTAAAAGAACAGGAAAAGCCTATTGAAAAGGTGGCACCGAAGATGAGTTTTGAAGGAAGTCAGAGATCTCAAGAGGCAGAGATGAGAAGGGACTGTATTCTAGGTATGGGGAAAGGCATTACAAGGACAGAGAGGTGGGAGATGGAATGCTGGGCAGTTTGATTGGATCATAGAGTGCATGCAGGGGAGCTTTGCATAGTAAGTCTTAAAAGCTAGGATGGAAATCAACTGTGAAGAACTTTAAACAGTTTATGTTTAAAATGATAGAACAACAAAGAAATAGCAAGTATAGACAGTGTCTGATATTTAATCAATGGAATGAGATGTCTCAGGAGGAAAGGCATTTCCTAAGAGTGGAAGTCTTTGAAAAGAGACTGGATGACCCCTTCCTAGGATATTTGAACTAGAAAGCATTTTAGAGGTGTTCTAGTCAACTCCTCCATTTAACAGATGAAAAAGTTGAGGTCTGCAGAAGTGATCTGACTTGACCAATGTCAAACAATTCTAAGTGGCGAATTTGAATCCATTTCTAAATCCAGTGCTCTCCTTTATATGTTGCATTGTTGAGGACTTCATAGAAGGAATTCTTGGATAGGTGTGTGTTGGATTAGATTTTCATGCTTCCTTTAATTATGAGATTCTCCAATTTTATAAGATATCTTGGTGCAGAAGAATAGGTCACAAGGGTTGATGTGGAGGACCATGGGCATATCTATTTTCTCTACAGGCATGGCTATGTTGCTGGGAAACAAACAAACAAACGTTTCCTAACTGAGAATGGGGTGAAGATTGTTTTCTAGTGGCTTTGAAACCCAGACAGTGTAATTCCCAGTGTATATATTCCTCTTCCCCCATTCTCTTGGCTTACTTTTCTTCTACTGAAAAAAATGTGATTTTTTTTTCCATTATAAGAGATACAAGGAGTCCAATGAGTTCTTCCCCCACATAACTGGAATTCTTTCTCTGTGCCTGGATCTTCTTCTGATGAAGGACAGACTTCATTTTTTTTTTCACAGCACTAGAGGTCACACAGCCTCATAATTTTCTGTCTCCTGAAAAAGACCTTAGGGCTCTAATGCACTGCAGACTCAATGCAAGACAGCATCAGTGTGGTAACCAAAAAGCACTCAAGGAATCATGAATGTGTTTTGATAAAAGGTCGACAACAGCAACAACAACAAGAAAGCTGTCCAGACTGAAAGAAGAGATAGTCCTATCCTGGTCATTCCATTTATGGAAAACTGAGATAAGTTCTTTCTTCCACATTTTATGAAAGAAATAGGCAAACTTCAAGGATGTATAATCAATTAACTGATAATTGTTAAGGCACTGTGCTAGTCAATGGGGATGCAAGAGAAACAAAAGACAGACCTTGCCCTCTAAGCTTGCAATCTAAGGGAAGAGACAGCATGCGAAGACATGTATACAAAGCAAGCTATATACAGGATAAACAGGGAATAATTAAAAGAATAAAGGCACTAGAATGATGAGAGGTTGGGGAAGGCTTTCAGTAAAAGATAGGTTTTTAAGTTGGGACTTACAGAAAGCTAGGGAGGTCAGTAATCTGATGGGAGGAGGTAGAGTATTCCAGGCATGGGGGACAGCCAAAGAAAATACCCAGAGTGTACAGAGTGAAGAAAGCAGTATTATAGAGTCAATTCAATTCATCAATCATTTATTAAACATCTAGACATAACTGGGGACAATAATGGATATTACAAAGAAGTAGGTTTAGGGTTGGCATTAGGAAAAACCTGCTTTGCAAATAGAGCTGTCCTAATATGAAATGGGTTATGTGTCAGGAGAGGGGTGTGTGTTAAGGGGTAAGAAGTGAGTTCCTGTTCACTGGATGGAGGTCTTCAAGTTAAGCTATGTGACCACTTATTGGAGGTGTTGTACAGTGGATTTTTTCACTGCTGAAGACTGAAATTCTCTGATTCTATGTATGATGATCAAGATACAAGCACTTGACTCCAAGGAACTCTTTCCATTACATCATTGTCCCTTCATTAAATTTTTTTTTAGATTGAAGCATACTATTTTTTTATTTTTTTTATAATAATAGTATTTATATATATTTGAAATATTTAATGTTAAGACCTCGAATTTCAGATCCATTTCCTTCCTCCCTTGTCACCCATTCCCTCTGGGGAGATAAGTAATTCAGTATATGTTGTACATGTCTAGCTATGCAAAACATTATCATAGTAGATATATTGTACAAGGCTGCTTATAATTCCCTCCCACTCATCCCATCCCCCACCTAGTCCGTTCCCTACATTATCCTGTCCCTCTTCTATAGTGGGTACTTCCAACCTCTCCTCCCCCCAAGGATGCCCTCCCATCCATCATCCCTCCTCTCATCCCCCTTCCCCCTATTCTGCTGCAGGTTGAGATATCCCATTTAGTATGTATGTCATTCTCTCCCTGAACCAGATTCAATTCGAATGTGGTTTTACCTTTTTTGCCTTCCTATTCTCTCCATCCCTTGCAACCACTTCCCCTTGCTTCTTCTACATGAGATAATTTACCCTACCCTGTCTCTCCCCATCTCCTCTTGCCACTTTCCTCTCTCACCTCATAATTTCATCCCTTGAGTATTCTCCCTTCCCAACAAATTCAACCTATGCCCTCTATCCATACATAACTGTATCCATATACACACATATTCACATATGTATTCATATGACCACAAACCCTTCTTCCATTATTTTCATAATGAGAGAGATATCATCAGTCACAGTTATTGCTTTTCCATATAGGAATGTAAATAGTTCAACTTTGCTAAGTTCCTTTTGATTTCTTTTCCCTGATTACCTTCTCAGGCATCTCTTGCTTCTTGTTTCTGGATGTCAAATTTTCTATTCAGTTCTGGTTTTTTCCTCAAGAATGTTTGAAAGTCCTCTATTCCACTGAATGACCATATTTTCCCCTGAAACAAAATACTCAGTTTTGCTGGGTAGGTGAGCCTTGGGTTCATTCCCAGTTCTTTTGCCCTCTGGAATATCATATTCCATGCCCTTATATCCCTCAGTGTAGAAGCTGCCAGGTCCTGGGCTATTCTGATTGTGTTTCCACAACATTGAAATTGTTTCTTCCTAGCTGCTTGTAGTATTTTCTCCTTGATCTGGGGATTCTGGAACCTGGCTATAATATTTCTGGGAGTTTTCTTTTTGGGATCTTTTTCAGGAGGTGATCAGTGGATTCTTTCAACCTCTATTTCCCCCACTGGGTCTAAAACATCAGGGCAACTTTCCTTGAGAATTTCTTGAAGGGTGATTTCTGGGTTCTTTCTTTGATCATGGCTTTCAGGTAGTCCAATAATTTTTAAATTGTCTCTCCTGGATCTATTTTCCAGGTCAGTGGTTTTTCCCATGAGATATTTCACATTGCCTTTTAATCTTTCGTTTGTTTGGATCAGCTTAACAGCATCTTGATTTCTCATAAAGTCATTAGCTTCCCTTTGCTCCAGTCTAACTCTGAAGGAATGAATCTCCTCAGTGAACTTTTGAGATTCTTTTCCATCTGGCAAATTTGACTTTTTAAGGCATTCTTCTCCTCATTGCCCTTTTGGGCCTCCTTTGCCATTTGAGTTAGTCTATTTTTTAAGGTGTTGTTTTCCTCAGTCAGGCTGTTGACCCTCATTTCATACTTTTCCTGCATCCTTCTCATTTCTCTTTCCAAATTTTCCTCCACTTCTCTTATTTGATTTTTAAAGTCCTTCTTAAGGTCCTCTATGGCCTGCAACCCGCTCCTGTTTTCCCCTGGGGCTTTTGGAGCAGGACTTCTGACCTCACAGTCCTTTTCCCGCTCTATGCCCCCAAAATAGGAGTCTAGGGTTGCATTTTTCTGTTTCCTTTGCCTTGGCATGTTGCCACTTGATTACCTGACTTTTGGGCTTGTTGCCACACTATTGCTTTAAGGCCAGATAGAGGAATTTTCATCCCGAACGTGTGGGGGGCAACTTCTGTTTCTGGCAAGCTGTAAACCCACCCACGACTTCCACCCTAGATCACAATCCAGATCCAGGGAGGTTAAAGCAAGAGCGATTACCCCCCAAGACTGATCGCTAGATCTCCCTACAAATTTGCAGGCTGGGAGCGGGAGCTGCCTCTGAAAACTACAAAATGGCGTTTGTCCTCAGTGGCTTCTAGCCCCCAGGGGAGGGAGCCGACGCATTCCCCAAATACTGGTCCCAAAGTCCATAGGACACTAACCTCTTACTTTGTCCTAGGCATGTCTTTGTTGATTATTCTGGAATCGCCACAGCTGCTGGTGTTCTGGGGTCTCTTCAGCTGGCTGTTGGCCCTGCCACCCTGGGGCTAAAACCTTGGTTCACAGGGACCTGGGCTCAGCTCAGCTCGGCTCGGCTCCCGCGCTCTGTGCGCTGCTGGCTCCCAGATCACTGAGGTGGTCCTTCCTGCAGGGCTGCTGGGCTGTCCTCAGCAGGAGGTTAGCTTCTCTGTGTTGTTCTGTGGGTGCTGGGGCTCCAGAAGTTGTTCAGGGTCCCCTTTTACATAGTTAGGGGGAATCTGGGGGCAGAGTGGCTTGGATGAACTGTTTCTACTCCGCCATCTTGGCTCCGCCCCTTCACTAAATTTTTGAGGAGGCCAAATGCAATAATTCAACTTAAAAAAAGATTAAGTACCTATTATATGTATAGAGTGGGGTCATGAAGAGTTCGACATGTTTGAAATGACAGGAGAACAACATGTGTTCAGAGTATGTAAAAGCTGAGTTAAATAGGTATGGTGAGTCAGTCAACAGCCAATCAGCATTTTTAATAAAATATTTTTTAAATTTTAAAATATTTTTAAAATTTTTTATATTTTCTCTTAATTACTGCTTAAAACAATTTTTAGTATTAAAAAAGTTTTAATTTCCTATTTCTATCTCTTCCTCTTTTTCCCTCTTCCCTATCCCTGAGATCGTCATTAATGTGTTATAGGTTATAACATGTGTAATCATCTAAAACATTTCTATATTAGTAATTTTATATAAGAAGACTTGAAAGAAAGAAATAAGTGAAAAATTGTATGCTTCAGTCTGTATTCATACAACATCAGTTCTTTATCTGGAGACAACATTTTTCATCATGAATTCTCTGGGATTATCTTGGATCATTGTATTGCTGAGAATAGCTAAGTAATTTACAATGCTTCATTATATAATACTGCTGTTACTATGTACAATGTTCTGGTTCTGCTTACTTCACTTGTATCAGTTCATGCAAATGTTTCCAGGTTTTTCTAAAATCATTCTGCTTTTAACAAACACCTACTATGTTCTAAAGACTGAGAATACAATATAAGCCAAAAGAAAGACTATTCCTATCAAGGATTTCACATTCTAATGGGGAAAGACAACGACATATACCTAGGTGGTGGCTAAGTTTGGAAACTGAGTAGTAGAACTGATGTTGAAGCCAGGAAGACCTGGGTTCAAGTCCTGCCTCTGACATATATCAGTTCTATGACTCAAGTCATTTAATCTTTCAGTGCTGTAAGAAATTCTTTAAAGACTATAAGTTTCAGAAAACTTAACCTGAATTGGAGAAGGAATTTTTCTTACCTGGAAGCACCTTATACTAATGAAATCACAAGTCCAGTTCTTATCCTATGTGAAGAGCACAAGGGTGGGAGCAGAAAGTCATACATCCTTTAGATGAGATACTACTCATGCCCTTATAGAGCTTAGAGTCAGTAGGGAAATGGATACATACACAGATACTGGCATAATTGCATGTGGTCCAGTAAAGTCCTTTATAAAAGTACCATAAGGGGCGGCTAGGTGGCGCAGTGAATAGAGCGCCGGCTCTGGAATCAGAAGGACCTGAGTTCGGAGCCGGCCTCCGACACCTAATCCGCACAAACAAAAACCTAGCCGTGTAACCTTGGGCAAGTTACTTAACCCCAATTGCCCTAAAGGGGCGGCTAGGTGGCGCAGTGAGTAAGAGTGCCGGCCTCGGAGTTTAGATGACCCGAGATCAGATCCGGCCTCAGAAAATGAGCACCCACGCATAAATCAAATGACTAGCCGTGTAACCTTGAGCAAGTTACTTAACCCCAATTGCTTTAAAAAAAAAAAAAGTACCATAAGAGACATTGTGGTATAATTGAAAGAACATTGGATTTGCAGCCTGCTTATTTACTAGCTGTGTTATGTTGGAGAAATCACTTCATCTTTTTTGGTCCATAGGCTCTTCATCTTCAAAATGATGGGGTTGGACTAGAAAATCTCCAAGGTCCTTGCCAGCTTCATGTTCTATGGAATATTCCAAGTAGCCTATGACTAGCACTTGAAAGTTAACATAAAAAGGCAGTATGAAAGATATCTGGGTAAATCGGGTGAAAGGAAGAAGAGGATGGATGACTTCTTATTAGTGTATATTATGGGGTGGTTTCCTTTTGGGAATCTATTGGCTTAGATGGCTGCTGAGTCCTCTTCTACATCTCAGCTTCTAACATTTTGTGATTCTGTATATCAAGAAGGAGGGATAATAGATGGTGTCCTAATGCATTGATTGGTCAGAAAGTATTAAAATAATAACAAGTCTGTGTAGGAGAAGGCATCGATAAACATCTCACAGAAGAAAAGAAATGAATAGGTTGTTTTATGTGCAAGAGCAGGGGTATCCATACTATAATACTGTTGTTCAACCTTTATTTTAAAAAAAGATTAAGTAGGGAAGGCTAGGTGGCGTAGTGAGTAGAGCGTCGGCCCTGGAGTCAGAAGGACCTGAGTTGGGATCCGACCTCAGACACTTAACGCACACACAAGCAAAAACTTAGCCGTGTGACCTTGGGCAAGTTACTTAACCCCAATTGCCCTCCAAAAAAAAAGCAAAAAAAAGCAAAAAAAAATACCATGATTACCATGATCTCAGGGTGAGGAGGGGGTGTGTGACCTAGGGCTGAGACCTTTAGTAATGACTTCTGAGCTTTCCAGAGCTCCACTGAAAGCATTTTTCCTATTTCTTTAGGGCAGACCTGGGGTCTTCTGCTTGGGATTGTTAGAGACAAAATTATTTTTCAGATCTACTTTGAATTGGGTAGCTACTGAGATTCCTTCTAAGTCTTAGATTTACTGATTCCCATGGCTAAGTATCAGAAATGAAACTTCCTCCTTAGGTTTACAATAGAAAGCCATAATACTGTCACCATCTATCTCCCTGCATTGGACTCTGTCCGTCACCGGGGGTTATCATGAACTTCACCAATATTATTTAGGCAGTTTAATGGATCCTTTATTTAAGAGGGCTGGTGAACTTGCCATCCCATCATTTTTATAAGATCCTATATGAATAATAACAACATCCACTTTACGATTTCATATTCTACTTTAATAACGTTCAAATTACCGAGGGCCATTTGGAATAGGACAGCCTTGTCTTCCAAATGCAGTCAGTCTTTTGGCCTGAAAGTCTCCCTCCATCTTCTGGCTTCTGGCCAGATTAAATTAACTTTCCCTGCAGTTCAACCCCTCTATCTTCTTGGTGCAATGCCTCAGAGGGAGCAGGTCCAGGTGGCAGCAGTGGAAGAGAAGGAGAAAAAGAGGGGAAAAAATGGAAAAGAAAGATGTTTCCACTCCCAAGGAAGCTGTGCTTTTGTTTTGTTCTTGTTGTTAAGTCACATCCAACTCTTTGTGACCCCATTTGACATTTTCTTGGCAAAGACAGTGGAATAGTATCCATTTTTTTTTCTCCAGCTCATTTTATAGATGAAGAAACTAAGGCAAACAGGGTTAAGTGACTTGCCCAGGGTTACACAGTTAGGAAGTGTCTGAGATAATTTGGACTCAGGAAGGAGAGTCTTCCTAACTCCATGTCTCAGACCCTACCCACTGCCCCACTTAGCTGTCCTTTGTTCATAGATAAGAAGATACCCTACAGGCAATTCCCTTAGGTTTGGCCAACTTTGCCAGAGAAAAGGAGACACACTCCCTTGCTTCCCTCCCCCATCCCCCCACCATGTAGATTTCAGAAGACTCGGAGATTTAGAACTTTAGAACTAGAAGAAACCTTAAAAATTAATTAATCTAACTTTTTTCTGAGGCCCAGAAAGAGGGAGCTACTTGCTCATGGTCTCACAGCTAATAAACAATAGAGTCAGTACTGAACTATAGGCCTATGGACTCTATGCTAATATTCATTTTTTTTTTAACTACACACAATAACCTTGGCACCCTATACACAAGCTAGTCCTGTGAGCTTGAGCTAGGGCTAGGCACTAGACATTAGGGCTAGATATAGACAGAGATAGACAGGGACAGAGAGAGACAGAGATAAAGACAGTGAGACAGGCATAGAGACAGACAGAAAGACACACAGAGAAAACAATCCTTGCATTTTCTTAATCAGCAAAATGAGGGTAATCCCAGATAGATCTACCTTTCACTATATCCAGTTCTAAAGAAATTGTTTTGAAAGTCATAAATAGAAACATGTTCATATTATTATCACCTTTCTTCCTCACTCCCCCAAATGTTGTATAGGGTTAATATAGGCCAAACCTCAAGCAGATTCAAAGTTGTAAATGTAATAAACACTCGTGGAACATAAAACACAATTAAAATCAATTTTGCTAACACAAGATTTAAAAGGAAATGACTCCAAAGTTAACAGGATATAATATGCTACCTTTATAGTCACAACAGCAAACAATCACCTGAAACCAAAACCATTTCCCAAAGCAAGCAACCATAGCTAAGTTGAAGTATCAACTGCCTGGTGTGTAAAATATTATGCAGGACTCTGAGAAGACCCAGGGCCAAGTAGAATCCACGGTGTGGCAAGGCCTACTAGATCACCTCAATGACGATCAAGCTTTAGCAAAGGTAGAGGTAAGAACATTGAATGGAGAGCCAGAAGCTCCTAATCCAATGAATCCTAAACCTAAAAAGACTTACTGCCTATGTGACCTTGGAAAAAACATCATCCCTTTCTGGCTTTAAGTTTTTTCCTTAGAAAAATGAGAAATAGCACTGAATAGGTTCTATACCTTGAAGGAATTTGATGCTCATAAATTCTACTTTCCTCATGTTTTTCAGATGAGGAAATTGAGTCTCAGGTGAAGTTACATGTCCTTGAGAAGGTATATAACAGAATTTGGACTTGATGTTCTGATATCTGATAACAAAACCTGTACCTTGGAGTAAGGGGATCTCTGTGGTCCTTTTTCCCTCTGATATTCTGTGATTCTATTCTAGCATAGTGGCTAGAGGCAACTACTCCTGGAACTGAAAAGAGTTTAGGGTACTGTAATTAGGTAATGGGAATTTGAAGATCTTCCCTGTACCTTAGTAAGCCTAAAGGAAGTTGAAGACCTTCCCTGCTTTGAAGATATATCCTGCCCTCTAATAGGCTGAATGTAATCATGTGGAGCTGGTGGTGGGAAGAGTTTGCTGAAGGGTGAGCAGAACCCACAGGAATCTGGGAGTCAAAGCAGTTAGAGACTAGAGGGAAGAGAGGATGTACCTGAAGGAGATAGTTAGGCTTGTGAGCAAATATTGGTAAGGCTAAAGGATGCTGTGGCTCTCTGTGCTATTAGGGCTTATTAGCTTCTTTGCTGCTATGATGGAATTGACTTACTGGTTTTGGGATCCTGTTTTCTGGCATATGAATAAATGTTTTGCTATTGTATTCTATATGGAGTGTCTGTTATATTTTGCTATTGAACACTATGCTGGCATATTTATAGAGGGCATCTGTGCTGTAAATATTGTATTTGTGCTACAGGTACTCCCTCCTTCATACTCTGTATCCATACATACTATACTGGATTTATTGCTGGGAAACTTTGACTTCTCAATAGGGTAAGTAGCTTCTCCAGTTTTCACCTTCAACCCTTCTCCCAACTTCTGTATTGGACACTTCTACCTTTCTCTCTATTCTAGAGTTTCTCCAATAAGGGGATATATAAAAGAGGCACTCAACGTACAAACATGAATTGTGTATGAGAAATAAATTTATTCCTATTTGAAGAAACTGAGAAGCACAAAGGAATACAACAAAATGAACATTACAGAATAACTAGAACAGAATTCAATAGCTCACTTATTATTGCTAGCACAGTTGGCCAGAAAGTTATTATTCAAACTTTTTTCTTGTTAGGATATAGAATAGTTCCTGACAGGTTGTTAATTAAACCCTTCACATTTCACCTCTGCCCTGGATATTGTTCTGATCAAACAGCTCGGCTTGATCTTTCTAATGTCCATGTCTACAACGATAACAATGCCTTCTCCATAGAAAGCCCAATAGTACTAATGCTGCTACAACCAAAATGGCTCCAGTAGACATTGCCCTTGTTGACAGCCAGCTCCTTCTGTCATTTAAGCAATAGGTTTACCAGAGGAGAGAAAACATAATAAGAGAGGAAAATGCAGGCTGGCTCAGCTAGTTAATGCTTAGTCTCCTTGGGCAGGATTTCCAAGGCCCCATGACAGGGGTCTTTTCCTAACAATATATCACTGGCACTACATTTTGGAGTCAGGAAGAAAGACCGGCTGGAAATTACTTCCTCTAATTAAAAGACCCCTTGCCTTGGTCTCAGCATCCAATCAGTAGATTCTCAGTGGAAGATGGATAACACAGCTTCCTCTAGATTGAAGAAATAGTGGCAAAACAAGCTGTGGTTAAGCAATCACACTACACTGTGATTATGTCTTCTTTTAACTGAAGCATTCACAGGGCCTGACATTCCAACCATATTATTTCTCATTGCTTTTTACCAAATGCCCTTCTTTTCACCCTGCCAATTGCTACTACAGAGTTGGAAAAGGCCATTGAATCCTTCTCCTACCAGAACAAGTAATCCTACAATATATCTTTGAGTTTTTACCCACTTCCCACTCTGTCCTCTTCCTCCTGCCTATATACTATATTTATTTCAGTCATTTCCTTTAATGCCTTTGTTTGGCTGATGTGAAGAACCCTCTTTTCTTTCTACCTTCTGCTTATCTTATTTCAAGGTCCATCTCTGGTCCCATGTATTCCTATAATCCTAATACAAAGCAATTATAACATTCATTTCCTAGAGTAGGTATTACCACCTTCATTTTCTAAATGAGGAGATTGTGGTTCAGAAAGATCAGATAATTTACCTAAGGTCATATTGCTAATCTGAAGCAGGATATACACCTACGAGTGTTAGTTATGGGATTTGAAGGAACAGAGATAAAGTTTCACAGCTAATTGATATAACTAGGGGGTTTATTGATAGTATACAAACCTATTAAGGAACATGCTCACTCAAGGAGAAGTGTTTAAGGCATGTGTACCCTGATTGTTAACCTGAGTGCTCACTTTTCTTGTAATTGTGATTCAGTTGACTGATTCTATCCAGACAGCAGACCAGTTGGGGATAGCCCCAGGGCTGTTATGGGCTGTGTGGTTTTAGATTACAGAAAACAAAGGACATTTGAGCCTCTTACAAAAGTACAGACCTTAGGTACTTTTGAATATAATAATAATGAATAGAACATTTAATACTAAGCATAAAGGTTGGTAAATTTCCATTGGTGTCTTACACATACTCAGAGATACTCATTAGTACTTCTAGCTGTCTCTGTATATATACGTCTTCACCCAAAACTTCCACCCACTCCTCTGGGCACAGGTGCCACTTTATCACTATTGCCTGTATTTTGTTTCCACTGGTCTTTTTACTAAGACATAATCTGAAATCCACCAAAGTCTTTAAGCCTTATTTACATAACATAGCATCATGAGTTATTTGACCTTCAATTTTAGGCAAGAAAATATGGAGGCTTCACCCCAGAGTAAGAAGGGCAAAGGACAAAGAAACTTTATGTATTAAATATTAAGAAGGGAAAGCAATAATTAATACAAATAAAAGATAAAAATGAAGGCTAGGAAGTTGTTTTACTTTGACCCTTCATTTTACAGATAAGAGAACTGAGGTCTGGAGGAAGTAAAACCACAGAATCACATACAACGCTCCATCTCCTATCACCACACTTTTGTACTGCCTGTCTTTGATGCCTGAATTGCACTTCCTATTCATCCTTTTCCTTTTAGAATCCCCTGTTTCCCTCAGAGTTCTGCTCAAGGGACACCTTCTTGGTGAAGTCTTGCCTGTTATCTGCCAGTTGCTACTGCAGAACTGGAAGAGACCACTGAGGCCATCTGCTACCAGAACAAGTATCCCTACAATATACCTGACAAGTAAAGGAAGACCTCCACAAAGAAGGTATGCACTCCACTCTGAAGCAGTACATTTTATCTACTCTTGGAGACCTCTATTGATTGGTTAGGAAGGCTTCTCTTACTTCAAGCCAAAATTTGCCACTTTGAAAATTCTGGGGCCAGACAGAAGTCCAACCTCTCTTCCATGTGACAACTGTTGTGTGTGATTTAAGTCAACTATCATATCCTATCAAAGACTTCTCACCAGGCAGAACACTAATCAATCAAAATGCTTTTAGTAAGTTTCTGCAAGATGCCAGACACCTGCTAAGTACTGGGCAGAAAAGACAAAATAAACCATTCCCTGCTTTCAAGTATCTTTCTTTCCTTTTCTCTATCTCTTTTCCTTCCTTCCTCCTTCCTTCCTTCCTTCCTTCCTTCCTTCCTTCCTTCCTTCCTTCCTTCCTTCCTTCCTTCCTTCCTCCCTCCCTCCCTCCCTCCCTTTCTTTCTTTCTTTCTTTCTTTCTTTCTTTCTTTCTTTTTCTTTCTTTTTTGCTTTCTTTCTTTCCTCAGAGCTTAGCACAGTGCCTGGAACATAGCATCAGTAATCAATAAACATTTATTCATTGCTAAGTAAACAGGAGATCTTATATTTGAACTTAGGAGGCATCAGAATTTATTGAGAATGGGAGTGACATGGTAAGACCTGTATTTGAGGAAAATCATTTTGGCAGTTGTGTGGAGAACTAATTAGAGAGAGGTGATATTTTAGACAGAAGAACCAAAGAAAAGGTTAGATAGGTGAAGAAATCCTGACCTAAGTTGGTGGCCTTATAAGTAGAGTGATGGGGATGGATACAAGAGATATCATGAAGGAAGAAATGAGAAGATTTGGTAACTGATTGAATATGTGGGCTGAAGGAGGGGTCCAGGAAAATGCTGATGTTGTAAATTGGGGTTACTGAAAGAAAGATGGGGGTGGCTAGGTGGCACAGTGAGTAAGAACACCGGCCTCGGAGTTGGGATGACCCGAGATCGAAACCGGCCTCGGAAAATGAGCACCCACGCATAAATAATGACTAGTCGTGTAACCTTGAGCAAGTTACTTAACCCCAATTGCTTAAAAAAAAAAGAAAGAAAGATGTGTCCTTAACAGTTTGAAATGCCTATGGGACTTCCAATTTGAAATATCAATGTATGCAGTTGGAGGTAACAAACTGGAGCTCAGAAGAGAGGGTAGGGAATGAGCATTTATATGTCATCGCCTATGTGATGTGTCAGGTACTGTGCTTTATAAATATCATATCTTGATTCTCACAACAATCCTGTAAAGTAGGTGCTATTGTGATCCTCATGTTACGATAGGAGAAACTAAGACAAACTGAGATTAAGAAACTTGACCTGGGTCACACAGCTACAGAATGTCTGAGGCTGGACTTGAACTCAAGTCTTCCTCACTCCAAATCCAGTGCTCTATCCACTCTATCCAGAATACAAAGGATAGATATGTACATTGTGGAGTCAGTTTCATAGAGATGATAATTAAATTCAGGGAGGCTAATGAGATCAAGCAAGAGTGTAGAAAGAATAGAAAGAACTGAGGATAGAGTCTTGGAATATATTCATGGTTAGGGGGCATGGTGTGGAAGATAACCAACCAACAAAGCAGACTAAGAAACAGTGGTCAGAGAGATAGGAGGAGAACAAAGGGAAACAAAGGCAGGAAAATCAAGAAGAGAGACTATTAAGAAACAGAAGGTTATGATCAGTGTCAAATGATACAGCACGGTCAGAACAGAGGAAGGCTGAGAAAAGCCCATCTGATTTGATAATTACTTAATGATTTCAACTGATCCTCAGATGCCATGTATTAAAGGCCCTTTATCAAACTCACTCCCCTCTGGATGTTAATTTAGGACTTGCCACTTACAGGCCACATTGTCAGTGGATCTAGAAACAGAAGTATAGTTTTCTCTTCCTCTTGCCAACTTCCCCTGTGTTGAGTAGTAAGAACAGGGATTTCTACAGCTCCAAGCCATCTGGAACCTCAGTGGACTCTATATGTTAGGAGCAGGGAGAGTGGCATATGTTAGTGTTAGTGGGAGTAGAGGTTTGTGTTGGTGGAACAATAAAGAAGGATGAAGAGGCAAGCAAAGATTAGCATCAGCTTGGATCGTCTCTGCCCTGTTACTTCTCTTTTCCTCTTGCCATAGACTGGCATGTGATAGCAATAATAAAAATAATAACAGTCAACATTCACATAGCACTTAGTATGTACTGGGAACTGTGTTAAGTACTTTACAAATACTTTCTTATTTGGTCCTCACAATTGCTCTGGGAAGTGTTATTATTATCTCCATTTTACAGACGTGGAAACTAAGGAAAACAGAAGGAAAGTGACTTGCCCAGGTTTCCATAGCTAGTAGGTGTCAAAAGCTGGTTTTGAACTTAGGTCTTCCTAAGCAGAAAGGAGGGAAAGTCTTATGAGGGAGAACAGTAGCTGTTTCCCCCAACTGTTCTATCCTCCTGACATGCTATGCCAGGCAGAATGTTGGTAATGAGAGATTTTGGAGCCTGGGACAAATTAATGTTGGTTGGTTGTTTTGTTAGGCGAGATGGTCAGGGTCTATTTTCTAGCCTGCTACTCATCCCAGTTCATTCCTATAACTATACTATCTATCTCCCTAAACTGAATGCATCATTCACCTCCAGTTATGTTCCTGTCCCCAATGAGTGCAGGGAAGTGGCTCCTTTATCCAGATGGAGGTTTGACTGGGGTTGGGAAATGTTCTTCCTTCTCAGATCCCCTCTTTACTGCTGGTTGCTGCCTCTTCTTCCCAGACTGAGAGGCTTGAGAAATGACCCCTCCTCATGAAAACTCCTATGTGTGAGGAAGCATCCTGATCTGAGACCCCTGGTTCTTGTGTTTGAGGTCCTTGAAGTACCTCTTGATTGGACAGATTAGAACCAGAGGAATGTATGCTTCATGAAGGTAGACAGTGTTTTTGGTGCCATTCTTTGTATCCCCTCTGCTTAGCATGGTAGCTGGCATGCTTAGTAAATACTTCTACTTGTAATAAAGCACTACATAAATGCATGGTGCAATAATTGTTATTGGTTGTTGATAGCCTGTTAAGGATTTGGTTCACAAGACTTGATTTTCCACTTGCTTTTGCAAAGGTTTTGGCAAAGGGAGAAAGCCCTGGGGATTAAGTGACTGAGAAGGAATGACTTTCATTGTGGTTTTATTGAAATGTGTAGCCAGTGTGAGCAAACATCTTGTGTGCTGTTTATCATAAATAAAAGGTCTGTGCTCAGGGGAGAAGATTTTTTTTTTCTCGGCAGGTCGCCACAACCTTTCTCAGATTCAGCTCATCTCATCAACAGACTCAAGGTTCATTTCTGATTGCCTCCCACACACTTACACTCTCTCCTCTGTGGCATAAGTGTAGCACTGATGGGATGGGGGAAATACATACAAACATGCATTCACATCCCCTGGATTCACACAGTATCAGAGTTGGAGGGGGCCTCTCACATCTTGTTCTGCCCACTCATTTTACAAACGAGGGAACTGGCTCATGCAGGGAAAGAAATTTGTGCTTGGTCACACACCTGCTAACTGGTAGTCGGGATTGAAACTGAGATCTTCTTATTCTCCAATGAACCAACACTCTTTCCACCACACTGGACATCCATCTGTTACCTGGTACTACACTCCAATAGAATGTAAGCTCCTTGAGGGCAGAAACTATTTTGCTTTTGTTTTTTTTTTCTTTTGCGTCTCAAGCCTAGCAGTATGCCTGGTCAATACAAAACATTTAATAAATATTTGTTGACTGGAATTGATTTAAATTCAATTATATTCAGACAAGGAAGAAGAGGAGCAGGCAATGCAGTGGAGAGAGCACTAGGTCTGGAGTCAGGAAGACCCATCTTGAATTTAAATCTAATCACAGATTAGCTATGTGACCTTGGGCATGTCACTTAACCCTGTTTGCCACAGTTTCTTCATCTATAAAATGAGCTGGAGAAGGAAATGGCAAACCACTCTAGTATCTTTGACAAGAAAATACTTAAATGGGTTTGTGAAGAGTCAGGCATGATTGGAAGAACATTATCTAGGGACATTTCTTTCTTCCTTCCTTCCTTCCTTCCTTCCTTCCTTCCTTCCTTCCTTCCTTCCTTCCTTCCTTTCTTTCTTTCTTTCTTTCTTTCTTCTTCTTTCTTTCTTTCTTTCTTTCTTTCTTTCTTTCTTTCTTTCTTTCTTTCTTTCTTTCTTTCTTTCTTTCTTTCTTTCCTTTTTGGAGGGCAATTAGGGTTAAGCGACTTGCCCAAGGTCACACAGCTAGTTTTTGGGTTAAGTGTTTGAGACCAGATTTGAACTCAGGTCCTTCTGACTCCAGGGCAGGTACTCTACTCACTGTGTCTCCTAGTCACCCCTGCATTTCTTTATTCTTAATGAGGTTATTGTGACAGAGGTTGTAAGAAGGTGGATTTTATTATACCTGTTTTACAGATGAGAAAAAAATGAAACATAATAATAGGAAAATGACTTGGCCAATAAGGAAAAACAAAGAGATTTGGGCCCAAATCTTTCTCTTGACTAATCCCCATTTTAATGAGAGAGAATGATTTTGCTAATAAAAATGAAATATTTGGTTTGATGTTACCTTTCATTTTTTAAGTTTTCAAATGTTGAGCACAGTCTATCTAAAACTGGTTGTTTGTCTCTGGTAATGTTTTTGTTACAAGAAAATAAAACCTACATTGTTAAAAAAAATCTAATTGAACTTCATGTTCTGTGAACCACAGAGTATATATAATTGAATGTGTTCCAAACATCTCTTGACCTTGATGGATCAGACTTTTTAGGGCTTGCTCTCTACTAGAAAGATTCATGCCTTCAAAATGCATAGAAGATGATTGCAGTGGAGGAATAAGCTGTCCTGAGGAGGATGACCAGGCTGATGGAAGGGCCTGGAATCCATACCATGGGAGGAAAATATGAAGGATCTGAGAATATTTAGCCTGGAGATGGAAGAAAAGACCTAAAGAGGACTGCATAAGTGTCAAGTAATTGAGTAGAAGAGGAATTATATTTGTTTTCATTTGGTTTTAAAGGGGAAATTCAAGAAGAAAGGGTAAAGGTTGCAAAGAGGTGCTGGAAAAACTTCCTAACAATAGCTTTGCTTGGACAGCCCTCACTGCTGTGTTCTAACTGTCTTTCCCTTCCCTGATTCTCCTCTCTCCTCCTCCTTCTAAAGGTCTAGGGATTCTTCCCAGTCTTTTCCAATATCTCTTTTGTTTCTTCACTTAAATTTATTTTTATTTTTAGTTTTCAACATTCATTTCCACAAGATTTTGAGTTATAATTTTTTCCTCTCCCCGTCCCCCATCCCAAAATAGCAAGCCTACTGAGTACCCCTTACCCCAATCTGTTCTCTCTTTTATCTTCCTCCTCCACCCCCTAACTTTCCAGTAGGGTAAGATGAGTTTCTATAACCCAATACCTTTATATCTTATTTCCCAGTTGCATGTAAAAAGAAAAAAAAACATTTTTTTTCTTTTTAAACAAATGTTTTATTAACTTCTGTTTTACATCATTCATTTCCGCCAGATTTTGAGTTACAATCATTTTCCCCCCATTATTCCCCTACCCAACCTCCCAGAATAGTAGTCCCACAAGATATCGCTTCCTCCAATCTGCTCTCTCCCATGCCTTCTCCCATACCCCCATCGACTTTTCCATTAGAGGAAGGTGAATCTTTGTGTCCCAATGCCTGCACATCTTATCTCCCTATTACAAGCAAAAGAGTATTAATAATAGTATTTATATATATTTGAAACATTTAATGTAACGACCTCGAATTTCAGATCCATTTCCTTCCTCCCTTGTCACCCATTCCGTCTTGGGAGATAAGTAATTCAGTATATGTTGTACATGTCTAGCTATGCAAAACATTATCATAGTAGATATATTGTACAAGGCTGCTTAAAATTACCCCCCACTCATCCCACCCCCCACCTGGTCCATTCCCTACATGATCCTGTCCCTCTTCTATAGTAGGTACTTCCAACCTCCCCTCACCCCAAGGATGCCCTCCCATCCATCATCCCTCCTCTCATCCCCCTTCCCCCTATCCTGCTGCAGGTTGAGATATCCCATTTAGTATGTATGTCATTTTCTCCCTGAACCAAATTCAATGTGAATATGGTTTTGCCTTTTTAGCCTTCTTTATTCTCCCCCTCCTTTGCAACCACTTCCCCTTGCTTCTTCTACATGGGATAGTTTACCCTACCCTGTCTCTCCCCATCTCCTCTTGCCACTTTCCTCTCTCACCTCATAATTTCATCCCTTGAGTATTCTCCCTTCCTAACAAATTCAACCTATGCCCTCTATCCATATATAACTGTAACCATATACACACACATTCACATATGTATTCATATGACCACACCCCCTTCTTCCATTATTTTCATAGTGAGAAAGATATCATCAGTCACAGTTATTGATTTTCCATATAGGAATGTAAATAGTTCAACTTTGATAAGTTCCTTTTGATTTCTTTTCCCTGATTACCTTCTCAGGCATCTCTTCCTTCTTGTGTCTGGATGTCAAATTTTCTATTCAATTCTGGTTTTTTCCTCAAGAATGCTTGAAAGTCCTCTATTCCACTGAATGACCATATTT
This sequence comes from Gymnobelideus leadbeateri, assembly GCA_011680675.1. Lineage (NCBI taxonomy): Eukaryota > Metazoa > Chordata > Mammalia > Diprotodontia > Petauridae > Gymnobelideus > Gymnobelideus leadbeateri. The sequence continues at coordinate 85,662 of WOXC01005493.1, forward strand.
TCCCCTGAAACAAAATACTCAGTTTTGCTGGGTAGGTGACCCTTGGGTTCATTCCAGTTCTTTTGCCCTCTGGAATATCATATTCCATGCCCTTCTCTCCCTCAGTGTAGAAGCTGCCAGGTCCTGGGCTATTCTGATTGTGTTTCCACAATATTGAAATTGTTTCTTCCTGGCTGCTTGTAGTATTTTCTCCTTGATCTGGGGATTCTGGAACCTGGCTATAATATTCCTGGGAGTTTTCTTTTTGGGATCTTTTCAGGAGGTGATCGGTGGATTCTTTCAACCTCTATTTTGCCCTCTGGATCTAAAACATCAGGGCAGTTTTCCTTGAGAATTTCTTGAAGGGTGATTTCTAGGTTCTTTCCTTGATCATGGCTTTCAGGTAGTCCAATAATTTTTAAATTGTCTCTCCTGGATCTATTCTCCAGGTCAGTGGTTTTTCCCATGAGATATTTCACATTGCCTTCTAATCTTTCATTTGTTTGGATCTGCTTAACAGCATCTTGATTTCTCATAAAGTCATTAGCTTCCATTTGCTCCAGTCTAACTCTGAAGGAATGAATCTCCTCAGTGAGCTTTTGAGATTCTTTTTCCATCTGGCAAATTCGACTTTTTAAGGCATTCTTCTCCTCATTGCCCTTTTGGGCCTCCTTTGCCATTTGAGTTAGTCTATTTTTTAAGGTGTTGTTTTCCTCAGTCAGGCTGTTGACCCTCATTTCATACTTTTCCTGCATCCTTCTCATTTCTCTTTCTAATTTTTCCTCCACTTCTCTTATTTGATTTTTAAAGTCCTTCTTAAGGTCCTCTATGGCCTGCAACCCGCTCCTGTTTTCCCCTGGGGCTTTTCGAGCAGGACTTCTGACCTCACAGTCCTTTTCCCGATCTATGCCCCCAAAATAGGAGTCTATGGTTGCATTTTTCTGTTTCCTTTGCCTTGGCATGTTGCCACTTAATTGCTTGACTTTTGGGCTTGTTGCCACACTATGGCTTTAAGGCCAGCTAGAGGAATTTTCGTCCCGAACGTGTGGGGGGCAACTTCCGTTTCTGGCAAGCTGTAAACCCACCGACAACTTCCACCCTAGATCACAATCCAGATCCAGGGAGGTTAAAGCAAGAGCGATTATCCCCCAAGACTGATCGCTGGATCTCCCCACGATTTGTAGGCTGGGAGCCAGAGCTGCCTCTGAAAAGTACAAAATGGCTTGTCTCCTCAGCGGCTTCTAGCCCCCAGGGGAGGGAGCTGATGCATTCCCCAAATACAGGTCCCAAAGTCCATAGGACACTAACCTCTTACTTTGTCCTAGGCATGTCTATGTTGATAATTCTGGAGTCGCCACGCTCCTGGTGTTCTGGGGTTCCTCCAGCTGGCTGCTGTCCCTGCCGCCCTGGGGCTAAAACCTCGGCTCACGCGGACCTGGGCTCGGCTCAGCTCGACTCGGCTCCTGCTCTCTTCGAGCTGCCGGCTCCCAGAGCACTTCGCTGGTCCTTCCTGCAGGGCTGCTGGGCTGTCCTCAGCGGGAGGTTAGCTTCTCTGTGTTGTTCTGTGGGTGTTGGGGCTCCAGAAGTTGTTCAGAGTCCTTTTTTACATAGTTTGGGGGGAATCTGGGGGCAGAGAGTCTTGGATGAGCTGTTTCTACTCCGCCATCTTGGCTCCGCCCCCAAAAAACAAATTTTTAAAAATTTGCTTTTAAAACTCTGAATTCCAGATTTTTTTCCCTTCTTCCTTCCTCACCCGCCTCCACTGGGAAGATACACAATTCAATATAGATTATCCATATGTACTTACCCACTTACCCATTTTCATAGTAGTTATATTGTGAAAAACTATATTTCCCTCCATTCTATCCCACCTCCTACTTAATCTATTTTCTCCTTTGACCCTATCCCTTTTCAAAAATGTTTGTTTCTAATTACCCTTTCCCCCAACCTGCCCTCCCTTCCATCCTCTCTCCTCTTATCCCCTACTCTCCTATTTTCCTGTAGGGTAAGATACCCTATGGAGCGTGTATGTTATTCCCTCCTTAGGCCAAATTCAATGAGACTCAGGTTGTCCCATTCCCTTTCACCTTCCTGCTCTTCCCCTCCATTGTAACAGTTTTTTCTTGCTCTTTTATATGAGATAATTTACCCTAATTTATCACTCCCTTTCTTCTCCCAATAAATACCTCTCTCACCTCTTAATTTTATTTTTTAGATATCATCCCTTCATATTCAACTCATTCTGTTCCCTCTATGTATACATGAACATACAAATGGTAATACTCACATATATATTGTATATAGATACATCCTCCTATACATACATATATATATTCCCTTCAACTATCTGCATACTGAGAAAAGTCTTATGAATTACAATAATCATTTTTCATGTAGGAATATAAATAGTTCAACTTTAATAAGTTCTTTATGATTTCTTTTCCCTGTTTACCTACTCATGTTTTTCTTGCTTCTTGTATTTGAATATCACATTTTCTATTCAACTAGGTTTTTTTTTTCATCAAGAATGCTTGAAAGTCCTCTATTTCATTGAATGACCATATTTTTCCCTGTAGCATTATATTCAGTTTTGCTAGATAGGTTTTAGTCCTAGCTCCTTTGACCTCCTGAATATCATATTCCAAGCCCTTTGATCCCTTAATATAGAAGCTGCTAGGTCTTGTGTTATCTTGATTGTGTTTCCACAATACTCAAATTGTTTCTTACTGACTGCTTTCAATATTTTCTCCTTGACCTGGGAACTCTGGAATTTGGCTATAATATTCCTAGGGGTTTCTTTTTGGGATCTTTTTCAAGAAATGATGGGTGAATTCTTTCAATTTCTATTTTGCCCTCTGGTTCTAGAATATCAAGGAAATTCTGCTCGATAATTTCTTGCAAGATGGTGTCTAGGCTCTTTTTTTGATCATGGCTTTCAGGTAGTCCAATAATTTTTAAATTATCTCTCCTGGGTCTATTTTCCAGGTCAGTGGTTTTCCCAATGAGATATTTCACATTGCCTTCTCTTTTTCATTTGTTTGCATCTGTTTTATAGTATCTTGATTTCTCATAAAGTTATTAGCTTCCAATTGTTCCAATCTAATTTTGAAGGAATTATTCTCTTCAGTGACTTTTTGAAATTCCTTTTCCATCTGTCAAATTTGACTTTTTAAAGCATTATTCTCCCTGTTGGCTTTTTGGGCTTCTTTTGCCATTTGAGTTAGTCTACTTTTTAAGGTGTTATTTTCTTCAGTGTATTTTTTGGGTCTGCTTTAGCAGGCTGTAGGAATGTAAATAGTTCAATTTGAGTTCCAGATTGATTCCAGAACTCAATTCTGAAATCACTTTTCATGATTTTCTTGCATCATTCTCATTTCTCTTCCCAATTTTTCCTCCACTTTTCTTACTTGATTTTCAAAATCCTTCTTGAGCTCCTCAATGATCTGTAATCAGTTCATATTTTTTCTTGGGGACTTTTGATGCAGGGGTTCTGATTTCAATGTCTTCTTCCTGCTCTGTGTTTTGATCCTTTTTGTCCCCAAAAAAGAGTTCTATCGTCTGTTTGTGCTTCTGTTGCTTGCTCATATTGGCAGCCAATTACTTTACTTTTGAGCTCTTTGCTATGGTAGAACTCTGCTCCCAGAGTGGAGAGAGCTATGTTCCAAATCACTAGGGTTTTTGCTGCTGCCAGAGCTATTAGATAGATGCCCTCTCTACAGCCCCCACACACTCTGGCTCACTGGTCAAACACCCAAGAACCACCACCCAAGACCACAATCCAGATCAAAGCAGGTCAAAGCAAGAGTGATTACCCTCTGAATGGTTACTTGGTCCCCCTACAACTTGTAGGCCAGGAGCTCTGGAAGCAGCCATGCTGTAGCGGCTACAGCCACAGTGCTTCCTCCACTTCTCGCTCTGTGGTAGCAGCCAGACTGCACTCTTCTGTCCTTCCTGGACCAACCAGGTTCCACAGTGACCATTTACTTTGTCTTTGGAATTTATGGATTGAGAAGTCTGGAAATCGCTACAGCTGCTGGTGACTTACTCTCGTGATGTCTGCTCTAGCCATGGCTCATAGGGGCCACCCTGGAGCTAAAACGACATCTCAGGTAGGACTGCCCTCAGCTCCCAACACACTGTGATGGACCCTTCTTGCCTGCCTGCTGGGCTTCGTTCAGCAGGAGATTTGTTTCTCTCTGTCAGTTTGTGGGTTCTGTAGCTCTAAAGTTTGTTTAGATTAATTTTTTACATATATTGGAGGAGGTTGAAGCTGGAGTTATGTGGAAGTCCTGTTTCTATTCCACCATTTTGGCTCTGCCCCGTTCTTTTGTTTTTTTCATCCAGACCTAAATATTGGCATCCCCCAGAGTGCCACTCTTAGGTCAGAGTTCTGTTCTCTCTGTCTTCTTCTTTTGCATTCTCATCTATATCTACAAAACTTATCACTTGCAAAGTGGATGAATTCCAAATCTTGATCTCTAAATTTTGTATTTCCCTAGAGTTATATAATTTTACTGCCTAGAGTCTAGCACAATTCATTCTTCATAGTGTATAGTTAAGAAATATATTCACTAACGTATTCATTCATCACAATAAGCTTTTTGTGGGGAAGTTATTAAGTTTAAGTAATTTATCCAGGGTCACACAGCTAATAAGTATCTGAGGCAAGGTTCAAACTCAGGTGCTACTGACTCCAGGACCAGTAATCTATCTACTATGTCACCTAGCTGCCTCAATAAACTTTTATTTAAAAAAATCTACTGAACAAACAAATCTCAAGAGTACTGAACTAGGGTGGGACAGGTAGGGCGATGCCAAATTTATAAAGGACCACATTTAAAGCACTCAGGCATGGAAGGGGTGGCTACAGATTTATTCATAATATGGGAAATTTAGAATTGTCAACATGATCTGCAGACCTGCATAGAGTCAGAAATCCTCCTCCATTTCTTGTGTCAGCCATCCCAGTTCAACTGGTAGTGCTTAGCCTGTAAGCCAAAGATGGCTTAATTGCTCTAGGGTGGACCACCATCAGACTGCTGTTTTCCTTGAACTTATACCTGGGAAAGTCAAAACTAAGTATCTCCACTTTCTATCAACAATCCTAGGTGCTCCCCATCCTAGCTGAGAATGGGGAGGCAAGGAGATGAGGGCATATGGATAGGAATAGTAAATAATCTTCAAATTTTTAAATTTATAAGCTAGGTTGTTCTAGATATTTCAACATAGAATTGAGGCAAAGTTGGGGTTGCCTTTACTAACAATAGGAACAGTCAATTGGGACTTTTCCTCATTGCCCTGTCCATCTTAGTGCTGTCTCAGTTCAGGACTTCCTCCTTTCCATCCCCTCACCCCAACATAAGAAGAGTTCAGACTTCTATTCATATGTTACCAATAATGGCAAGGACCCTAGTCTCACCCACTGTGGGTTAGGATGAGAGTGGGCAGGCAGTCAGCATTAGGGTACACTAGCCTCAATAAATTCCTTCCTTCTGCCTCCTTCCTAGGTATACCTCTGCTCTTCGTTCCAAATATATTTATTTCCCAGCATTAAGACATGGTCACACTGAATCCTGTCAATAACCAGACACTCATGATGCAACATCATTCAAGAAAAACAACACCAACTTATGAAACCCAAAAAACTTCTTAGTATGTGGATAAATCTCTTCTAGACCAGACAGGAATACTGTGCCAAAACCAACAAAACAAATTTCAACAGGGACAAGGAAATCTTGACTTTATTTATATTTCCACAAATCAATCACACAAATTCTAGATCTGGCTTGGCAGCAGGTCATATAAAGAAGATGGAAGTGCTTTGGTTGCCCACAAATGCCATCTGATCCAACAGTGTAAGGTAACTGCTTACAATGATCATGCTATCTCAAGTTATTTGGAAACATCAGGGATTCACAATTTTATTAGCATGGGGAACCCAAGTCGATTGCTTTTTAGTTACAAAACAAAAGAATGAATTGCTTTAATCTTGCAGGGATAGAAAAAAAGAAACAAAATGGTGATGGGAAGGAGCTCTCCTTTACATACATGTGAAATCAGAATCAACTGCAAGGAATAATACCCATCTTTTCCCTGACTCCTTTCTAGCCCAGCTGGAGAAGACAGCTGGGGAAGGAGTCAAGACACTATTGACCCAGTAACATGGTCAATGAATTAAAATAGAAGAGAAGATAATTTTCCAGGAAGGATGCCCTTGGTGTCAGCTGCTTCCCCAGAAGAGGCATAGTGAAACTGGCTCAGGAGTGAAGTTGGCAGGGAACATGGTCACCCCAATGAGATGCCTCTTATTCAAGATTACCAACTGAATAGAGTCACAAACTCTCATCCTTAGGCTTTGATGATGCACAGAAGGCTAACTTCTCCATTCTGAAAGGTGGCTGACTTTACAGAATCTATTCCTGGATGCTATACAATGCCCAATCACTCTATAAGTTACTAGTTATTGCTTTCTTGGCCCTGAAGAAAATAGAAGTCAACCAATGAGGCCAGCTCCCTTTGTCAAAGGCAGTCTTAAAGGCCTGTGTGTTGGCAAAATTTCTTCTGAAATATTGGGGAGGCTCCAAGCCCCACAAGTAGTGTGCTACTCTAAGCCATCTAGAGAGGCAGCTAGCTAGGTGGTATAGTGGTTATAGTGTTGGACCTTGAGTTAGGAAGACCTGAGTTCAAATCCTACTTCAAATATATACTAGTTATATTGACCCTAAATAAGTCACATAACTTCTGTCTGCCTTGGTTTCCTCATTTATGAAATGGGAATAATAATGACATATATTTTTTTCAGGATTATTTTAAGATTCAAATGATGAAATGATATTTTAAAGTGGTTTAAAAATTTCTTTTTTTTAGATCCAATTCTCTGCAAAGTGCTTTGTAGACCCCCATGTATTACTTAAATACCAGTTCTAATTATTTAAATAGAAAAAATAGAACTATGGTATCTCTAAGATTTGGGGTATATCAGTCCTAGTCTTGATAAGAAGAAGGATCATTGACACAGATCCCAACCTTATCATGCTTTTGGCTTAGAAGATGCCTTTAGTGAGTGGCTGTTGCTAAAACAAAAGATCACTTGGTGTTCACTACTCTGTGCAGTCTCTCTCTGTTTGGCTAGGCTGGTATTCAGATAAGAGGTATCTGTGCCCAAATTTGAAAGCTTTCCTTTTTGATAAGTCTCCATAGTCTTTAGAGGTTCAGCAAAACCAGGGTCACCTCCAAGCCATTGAGTGGCATCAGAAGTGGATGTCAGCAAAGGATCCTAGAGTTCTTCTCTAATCGTTGATGACATTAATGGAAAGAAGTTCAGTATCTTGACAATATGAAGCAATTACTTGTACTTGGAATTGATCAGATCCATATCTGGAATGGGTATATTACCTGAAATTCCAAACAAACCTTTGTCAAGTCAGGATGCATTCAGCTGAATTTTTTTTTCTTTTTCCCTCTCTGGCTCTCTCTCCTACTATCTCCATGACCTTGGGCAAGTAACTCAACTTTGGGTTTCAAAAGGCTGTTAAGAAAGTCAAATAAGAATACATATGTCAGGAGTTTTGTAAACCTTAAAGTATTCTATGAATTAAGACATTATTGTTTTTGTTCTTATTTGTGTTGGGGGGTGGGCGGGGGAGAGGGGTGTGTGTGACATGGACAGGAATGAGGTCAGGAATTTTGTCTAAAAGTAATACCTGGGGGGTAGCTAGGTGACACAGTGAATAGAGTTTGGAGTCAGGAGGACCTGAGTTCAAATCCAACCACTTGACACTCTTACTAGCTGTGTGACCTTGGGCAAGTCACTTAACCCCAATTGCCCTGCCCTCCCCCTCCAAAAAGCAAAAAAAAAAAAAAAAGCTTATTGAATTGAATTGCTAGAGATGCTTGCTCAGAGTCTAGTTAGGAATGCTATAGAGAGACTGTAGGAATCCTTCCAAACCAAGAGTCTCTGACTTTGTGCTAGTAAAGAGGAGCCTAAGAGGAGGCTATATATAGAGGAGCCTTTATCCCACAGCAGATAGAGAGCTGACCTTGGAGTGAAGAAACTCGAATTCGAATCTTACCACAGATAACTACTAGCTGTATGTAAGTCATTTAGTCTCTCTCTGCCTCAGTTTCCTCATTTGTAAAATGGGGATAATAATAGCACCTACATCCCAGTGTGGTTGTGAGGGTCAGGTGAGATGAAATATGTAAAGTGCTTTGCAAACCTTAAAGCATTATCTAAAAACCAGGCATTATTGTTATTATTATTATTATTATTATTATTATTATTTTGCAAAGACAGTCAGAGAGAGGGAGAAGAAAGGAAAGAGGACAAAGATTAAATCACTTATGTTGGAAATGTTTTCATTGCTTGTGACTATTGTTACCTGTAAAATGCAATTATACTAAAAGGTTGGTGATGCTTAGGTAATAAGGAATGAGATGATTTGTGATGATAATTAATAAGTATAAGACAATTCATTTACATTTCACAACGTCATATGTGGCATTTGAAAAAAAAAGTCTCTCTGTGACCTTTTTCCTGATTCCACTGATATCTCTAGTTATGAAGGGAGGCTTTGAGTTGCCCAATGTCTTGGGTTGATCAGGAAATTTATTGAGGTAAATATTTATATCATCTGATACTTATCTGTGTGGAGGAGAACAAAAAGAAAGTCAGTTAAAACAGAAGAAGGTCCTTCCTCCCCCCCCCCCCCCCCCGGAAGACTGAAGGTCATTTCCTCTTTTTCTTAGTCTCACAGTCAAAGAGTTGGTCTCCTCTGGAGGAGCCTCTCATACTTAGCTTGGTCTTCAGAAAGCACAGAGTCTCTTACTGGGACTTTACTTAAAGCCTTTCTGACTTAGTCAAATCTGCCCTAGTTTAAATTCCACTAATCTGGCCTTTGGTATCCCAAGGTCACCTGAATTCCACAAGGAGGTGTCAGACTAGGCCTTTGTGAAGGTTAATGTACCTCTGAAACTTCAGCACTCAGAACTGAACACAATATTCAAGGTGTGGGCACCTTCTGCAATATTTTGTTACTCTGTCATTTTTCAGTCATGTCCTACTCTTTATGACCCCATTTGGTGTTTTCTTGGCAAAGATACTGGAGTGGTTTGCCATCTCCTCCATCATCTCATTTCATAGATGAGGAAACTGAGGCAAACAGGGTTAAGTGATTTTCCTAGGGTCACACAGCTAGGCAGTGTCTGAGGTCAGATTTGAACTCAGATCTTGCTGACTCTAGACTTTCTATGTGTTCTACCACCTATATTTTGTATAGGGGCACACTATTCCAGGTGCAATTAATCCTTTCTGAATCTACAGGAAAGATGGCATCTCTGGGAAGAGATCCCTCTGGCATTGTCTGTGCTTGGCAGGAGTGAGCAAGGAACACTCTCCATCATCTAGTCTTGTACTCTCTGCATCATCTTTGACTCCTCATTCACACTCACCCCACTTAGCCCATCTGTTACTAAGTCTTCTTACTTATATCTTCCTATCTCTCCTATATTTCCTCTTCTCTTCACTCTTACAGCTGTCATCCTGGTACACTGTCTCATGAACTTATACTGGTTCTATTGCAATAGTTTTCTAGTTGTTCTCCTTCCCTCAAGTCTTTCCACACTCAAGTCAAAGTCAACTGCAAGTGATGTTGTCATATCCCTGATGTCATGGTCCTCTTCGAGAACGAAGTCCAAACACAGCACAACACAACCCCATTCCAGTCTATCCTCTCTTCAGCCCCAAATGATGTCTCTAAGATGTGGGTCATTTCATATCATCTTCCTTCTTGATAAACTTCCTCAATATACTCTGCTGGCTTCCTACTTCCTCTGGGGTCAAATTTAAATCATTCATTAAGGCCTTTCAAAACCTTTCACAAAGTGACCACTTCCTACCTTTCTAGCCTCCTTGCACCTTACTCTGGTCCTCAGACACTGGCCTTTTCACTGGTCCTCTCACACTACACTCCCTTTCCTGTGCCTTTTTAATGGTTGACTGCCATGATAACTATTCTCACTTTTCATTTCTGCCTCCTAACTTCCCTCACTTCCTTTAAGATTCAGCCCAACTATTCAAATTGTACCTTCTGTGAGAGGCCTTTTCAGATAACCCCACTGCTAGTGCCCTACTTCAGATAACCTTCTATATACACTATAAAAATCTAGCACTTAAAATTTTGTGCCTTTTCTCTTCCCTATTAGAATAGGAGCTCCTCGACAGCAGAAATCATGTTCATGCCTTTCCCTGAATCCCCAGAGCTTAGCATAACACCCAGCATATAGTAAGTACTTAATAAATGCTCATGGGTGATGAGAACTTGGGTCTCTCAAATGATAGTGGCAATTTTCCCATGATAATTTTCCCACCAGCAAATCGAGTTTCTGACTGTGTCTTTCCCAGGAGGTAATCTCTCTCTCTGCAATGAGGTTACAGTAGCAAGGAGAGAAGGCAGTGGCTATCACAGAAGGACCCTGACTAAGCCAACAGTAGTGATTGTTTCTTCAAAAGGTTTTCAAACCTGGCAGCCCAAGCCAAAGGAAATGTTAGGTTCATGTGAGGACATAGTTGCTGTTCACTAGGCTGAAGGAGAGACATTAGCAGGGACAAAGAGTCTTAGATTTTCAAGTTTGGATCAAGCCTTTGGGATAATGGGAAATCAGCAGCAGTGATGATTATATACATTCTGTGCCCAGGGTGGGGGTGGAGGCTGAGTCAGCAGTTGCTAAAAGAGGGGTAGGTTTAAGTCATAATCTCCGAGGCCCTGTTGTGAATGGAGCAGGGCAAGCAAGGCCAGGGAGTTTAAACATCCTAGGCAGGCTAGAGCCCTCAATCAGTGTAAGCAACCTATTTGTAGAGTACTCATTATGCTTTCTCTTAAATAGCCTCTTTTGTCCAAAGATCTCTCTGTGCTTTGCAAACAATAATTACATTTTGGAACACTCTCCTTCAAAGGCAAAGGAATGATGCTTTTAAACCCTCTCCTGGATACCAAGAGGGGCAACATTTCTTTTTTCTACACCTCCTTCAGGCCTTCACTATCCATTATGACATAGTCATTCCCCTTGCCTCTGGTGGACTCAGAATTACTGAGCAAGTTTGGTGCATGACTTTGCTTCAGGGACATTATGATGAGGTGGAAAGAATGCTAGATTTGGAGCAAGGAAGCTTGGGTTCAAGTCAATGTCAGAATGGCCGTGGGCCACTCTTGGGATTAAGAACTAGAGATCATCCAAGTTACCTTCCCACTCCCTTGCCCCTCCCCCTCTCTCCCCCCACTCCCGCCTCCCATCTCATTGTACAGAGAAGACTGAAGTCAGAAGAGGGAAAGCGAATTGCCTAAGATCATACACCTACCCTCTGATTCCATTTTTAGATATCTCTAATTGCTGGAAAGTTCTTCCTTAGGTTGAACTGAAATGGGAATTCCTGTAACTTTCACTCACTGTACTTTGTTCTGCTCTCTGTGACCAACCAGGTCTTCTGATTCTAAAAAAGCTTGCTTTCCTTCTTTCCTTCCTTCTTTCTTTCTTTCTTTCTTTCTTTCTTTCTTTCTTTCTTTCTTTCTTTCTTTCTTTCTTTCTTTCTTTCTTTCTTCTTTCTTCTTCCTTCCTTCCTTCCTTCCTCTTTCTTTCTTTCTTTCTTTCTTTCTTTCTTTCTTTCTTTCTTTCTCTCTCTTTCTTTTTCTCTTTCCTTCCTTCTTTCCTTCTTCCTTCCTTTTTCTTTCCTTCCTTCCTTTTCCTCTCTCTCTGTATATATATATATATATATATATATATATATATATATGTATGTATGTATGTAACCTCTTATGCCTTACCCTCTATAATCCTTAATTTCTTCTATTATAATCTCTACTATTTAATGGTCAACTTTTCACACAAGTATTTCTATACATTTTGACCTGTTTATCATATACTTTGAGAATGTCTATCCAGTCTTTTTGATTATGAAATGTTAATATTTCTATAGCTGCCTTAGGAGGATGGTTCCTGTGTCTATTAGCCAGTGAATCAACAAACATTTATTTAGGACCTACTATGTGCCAGTGAATATTTCATTAATATTGCATGGGTCTCTATTAAAACACTTTACAGATCTCTTATGGTTCATTTTATAATTCCCAAATCACACTTATCTATCTATTTTTCCCCTTTCTCTTCAGCCCCATGTTTTCATTTTTTTTTTTGCTTGGGTTCAGATAGAAATGGCCTGAGGACAAGTTACTCTTCAGCTATTATTCTTTTACATTTAATATTCTGGGGAGTACTGTGAATGTGGATACAATGGCGGCTCTTTGTAATTGAATAAAATTATTTTGAATTAAGCTTATTTCCTCTAGACTCATTCACTGAAAGCTTCTTTGGAATCACTTCAATAGCAGAAAGGATTATGGGGACAGTATGTTCTTTATCCAATTTCCACAAGGTTTTGGATTTTGTGGCAATTGTTATGATGATGATGATGATGACAATAATGGCAATTTTGATGGTTCCAAGCCTGTGATTTCATTGGTGTAGATGGATCCATACATGGAAATTCCCTCTACCAGTGCAGATCAGAAATTCATCAATAATTTATAGTCTTAGAGACCTATTTGTTTTATGTGGTCAGGACTTGGAGGAACATCTTCATGACTCCAAGATCGGCCTTCTATCTCTTGCTGGTACATTAGAGCAAATAGAACAATGTGGATCCTGTCGACATTCAGCATATTGTAGCATATATGTGCCTTTCAATCACCTAGCTCTCTTCCCCAAGTGGTCTCTGTCAGAAGTACTGATATTGCAGAGTCTGCCAACAAAGGATGCCATGCATAGCTTGGCTCCTAACTATTGCCTCCTATTCCTTCAAAACTTAGCCTGTTCCACTGACTCACATCTTAAAAATCATGGAGAAACAAGTAGTTTAACTGATTAGAAAGCATAGTTAAAGTCAAAGCATTATGTTTGATATGATTCAACATTCTAAATACTTCCTAGTCTAATTGGAAAGCAAGCCTCCTTTCTAAGTGAGTGTTCATTTCCTGTCTCATGGCTAGCCCATGGCACACGCAGAGAGTGACCTCACCTAGAATTTTGGTGTCTTATAAAAGACCTTTTAGCTCTAAAATGTTATCAAGTCAGGGTACTTGATTCACAACAATACTGTAGAGTATTGTATAAACTTTGGGCATTCTCATGGTTGTAGTTGCCTGAGCAAACAAACAGGATTTCTCTTCTGGGGTTCTTGGAAGCTCCTCCCTAGGGTATTATTCATATCCTGATCTAACACTCCTATTTCAGTACTGAAAAATGGTACTGATCAAACAGTATGCCAGTACCTGTGGAGTACTATCTGAATCCTAGAATTCTAATGGCTATGGCAGCAGGGAAGTAGGTGGATTTCTGTGTTGATTTCAGCTGTCATTTTGGGCATCTAGCTCTGTCTTTTTATGTACATGAAGGCCTTTGTCTTGCATCACAGTCAACCTACAAATCCTTCAATCCAATCTGCATCCATGCTGAGGCAGTATTATTGATTTCCTTGCCTCAGTTGTTTTCCACATAGGGACTATAATCATGTTCCTTCTGCATTATTATTACCTAGAGTTCTGTTTACCTACCCAGCACTCAAAAGGATTAAAGAACTTGGACACAGGTGGGAGGCAATGTCCACCACACAAGTACAGTTGTGGCAACAGTTGGACAGAAAGCGAGGCAGCATGGGGCCCAACAGTGTCTGGGGTTCTTGGCATATCAGATGGTAGGGGCCCCCTTGTATAGAAACAGAGGCAGGACTTTCTATTTTCTCAATCCCTTCTGGCATTCTGAGAGTTTCTTCCTACACAGAGATGAAACATGCTGGAGTTAAAAGAAAACTGCATCTATAGTCAGAAGATATGGGTCCACATGTTACCCCTGCTATTTTTAACATTGGACTTTTGGCTTCAGTTTCTCCAATTGTAAGATGGGAATAAAAATAGTAATTTTTGCAGTGCTTCTCCCACAGATTTGTTGAAAGGAGTTAATGCATTTTAATGCAATTGAGCAAACAGCTGTTAAATGTTTACTTTGTGCAAGGCAGAAACAGAATTTTGTCCAGTGCATAAGAGACTAGCCTTGGTGTCAGAAAGCATGAGTTATGCTTCTAAGTCTGACATATTCTCACGGTGTGATCATGGGCAAATTGGTTATTCTCTTAGTATCTTGGGCAATTTCTCAAGATTGTAAGTTATAGTTGATTTGCTTATCTGATTCACTTGTGGGACTTTTTACACAGGAATTCCCTACACCAATAAAATCTCAGGAAATCATCAAACAAAAAAAAATGTAAATAAAAATGAACCCCTTTCTCTACTTCCTCCAACTTTATCCCCCCACAATGCAACAAAAATGTTCAAAGTTCTGTACTACGCCTTGTGGCAAGATACAGAAATGAAAACCATCACCCATAAACAGAGCTTATGTTCTGGTGCCTGGGACAACTGGAAGGAATGGGAGAGTGACTGGGATGGAGGCCATTCCTAGAGAGATTGTGGATCTGGGAGATAGTAGTGTGGGGCTGGAACCAAAAAAACTCACCTAAAGTATAGAGAGACTTTTGGGTCTTAGCTCTGGGGAATTGATGTGTAACTGTATTTTGTTGTGAGTGATTCCAGGTAAAACCACCTCTGGGGCCAATGTAGGAGCAGGATAGCCTTCATCTTTACCTTCTGTAAGTGTGAATATCTTGTAGCTGAGTACAGTTTCATGGAGGGAAAGGATAGTTCTTTCCCCAAAGACTCAAGGCTAAACAGACCAAATCCAAGGGAGGCGGGAAGTTTATACTCTAATTTGACCTTGAGATATTGCAAGAAGAATCTAGGGCCTGTGGCATGGGACTGGTAGCCACTGGATTGCTCAGAGAGGACATATACTCCTCTAAATTTCAGTGCTTGGAGGAAAAGCCCTAGTTGTCCCACCCTAATTATAACTCTACCCTCAAAGAGCTCACATTTTAGTGGGGGGGGGTTCTTATACTTATACATAATAAAAGTATGTTAAAGGAAAACATAACGATATAGTAAAAGTATGTTAAAGGCAAATAAAAGGGCCAGACAAAATTCTTTAGTGAAAATTTGAACATAGAAATAATGAATACCAATGTATTTTAAATTCTGTGAGGGTGGGGATATTATTTTCATTCCCTTTTCCTTTTTTTTTTTTGATCACTATGATGGATATATAAATTGACAAATTATTGTTTAATCACTGAACTGTTGAATTAAGTCACAGGGAGTGAGCCTCACTTAATATAAAACCATTATGTGAAAAATCCAACATTTCTAAAATATTTGTCCTTCAAAAAGATTCTTTTATTTCATTAAAACATGCCTTTAAGTAGTGAGCAGGTTACATATTTCTGGAACAGAATGCAATTTACAGATGTGAGATTTGTCTGCCATTTTCTAGGAGAATGGCATTGGTTGTGTAAAATAAGGGACAATTTAAAAGAGATGTCCACTCGCTAGTAGAATCTGTGGAGTTCATGACACATGCTTGACTTCACATGAGTTTAGTGCATGCAAGATTCCAGGAAACTTGACTTGCATAATAGTTCCTGAAATAAATGTGTGTGTGTGTGTGTGTGTGTGTTTTTCCACAATAGACATGTCACCTCCTTAAACTTAATACCTAGGAGAGGATGAGCCTGTGCTTGCATTTCCAGGGTCATAACATTACTTCTTTCTTGGAGAGCATTTACTGATCTCATTGAGCCAATTAACTGAGGATAAAAGCTGGTCTCTTCCACCCACAACCAAAAAAAGTCCCAGAGTTTTAATAGCAGGTACATGAACATCTAGTTCTAGTAAATGAGATTTCATTATTCCACTGACAATTATAGTGGGTGGTATATAATCATAGAATGGAAAACCTGGAGGCGACCTTAGAGATCACTTAGTCTACCACCCTCATCTTGTGGAGGAGCAAACTGAGATTTATAAAGGAGAAGTGACTTACCCAAGGTCACACAGTCTGTAAACTAGGTCTCAAACCCAAGTTGTCTGACTTCAGGGTCTGTTCTTTTCCCACTACAACCACCATGTTTCCTCTCTGCTCATCAACAGGTATATAGGGGGAAAATGATTGTACCCTGCCTTTAACTTCCTCACTGGTAACCTCTATTTCTTAATGAACTGAGTGTCCCTAGAAATTGGTGGGATCCAGATGATAATGTTTTTTTGTTTGTTTTTGGAGGGGGGAAGGCAGGGCAATTGGGGTTAAGTGAGTTGCCCAAGGACACACGGCTAGTAAGTGTTAAGTGTCTGAGGCTGGATTTGAACTCAGGTCCTCCTGACTCTAGGGCCAGATCTCTATACACTGTGCCACCTAGCTGCCCCTGAAAACTGTTTTTTTTTTTTATCCCAATGTTCACATATACCCAGACTAGGGCAGTGCACAGGTTACTATCCTTCAATTTCAAGTTCAAGGTTCACTTGAAGGTTTAAGCCTTTATTATATATTAGCTCTGTGACATTGGATAAGTAATTTTACTTCTCTGAACCTTAGTTTTCTCATTTGTAAAATAGATATAAATTAAAGTTTGCATATAACTTTAAAAGTTATGAAGTGCTGAGGGGCAAAATATATTCAAGAAAAGATGAATCACTAAGTCAGCTGTGATTCTGCCCATCTATAGAGAAGAGGGAAGGAGAAGGAAAAGATAGGGATGGGAAGGAAGAGAGACAGAGACACAGAGAGAGAGAGACAGAGAGAGAAAGAGACAGATAGAGACAGACAGACAGAGAGATGGAGACAGAGACAGACAGAGATAAAGAGACAGAGATAGAGACAGAGACAGAGAGACAGAGAGGGACAGAGAGACAGAGAGATAGAGACAGACAGATGGAGACAGACAGAAACTGGATTGATTTGGAGTGTGTATGTGTGTGTGTGTGTGTGTGTGTGTGTGTGTGTGTGTGTGTGTGTGTGTGAGGGAGACAGAGACAGAGACAGAGAGACAGAGACAGAGAGAGACAGAGAGATAGACAGAGACAGAGACACAGAGATAGAGAGAGACAGAGACAGAGACCCGAGAGAAACAGAGGCAGAGACAGAGAGACAAGAGACAGAGAGAGACAGAGACAGTGAGATATAGAGAGACAGAGAAACTGACACACAGAGAGATGTGCAGCATAATGGATCAGGCTGGTATGGGTTTAGATTTTACTTTTGATACTTATAGATCTGATACTTATAAATTGTATAATCCTGGGGAAGTCACTTAACCTCTAAGCACATGAGGTTACTACTGCTGATTCATATAGTAGATCATAGACTGGTTGTGTTTTGTATTGGTAGAGGTCATTTTTGGAACTTCTTCATACTGATGTGAAAAGAAGTTTTCTATAGTGGTTAGAACTTGGCTCTTGTGGTCGGTGGGTCTCAGGTTCAGTTCCATACTCTGACAAATACTAAGGATGTGACTATGGACAAGACAACTAATCTGTCAGTGTCCCAAGTAATTATCTTGAACTATTAGTAGAAAGGAAAAGAGAGGGAAAAAGTGAAGGAAGAGAGAAAGAAAACAAGAGGGGACAGAAAGAACAAAAGGAAGGAAGCTCATCAGGACTGTTAATTTTTTATAGAAATGTTCTTTCTCTTGTGATGTGGCCTTAGCTTACTCAATAGAGATCCAGATTTATAGGAAATGGACTCAGGACACCCTTACCTCTCCAGGTTACAAGCTTATGACCCATGACAGATCAGTACCTCACTTTATTCTCCCCAAAACTCAGGGAGACATACAAGAGATGAGATAGGGACGAGACCTGTTATTTTCATTGCTGAGAGAATTATCTGATGAAACCTCTACCAATGCATCCACAATTTATAATTCCAGAGTATTGCCTTGAGCCATTAGAGGTTAAGACTCTTGCCCAATGTCATTCCTTACCTAGTATATATTAAGGAGATAGAGGCTGAACCTGGAGGCTTCCTGGTTCTGAGCCCTGTTCTCTACTCATGACAACATGCCACCTCTGTAAGTAGCTACTAGAAGCATTATTATCCCATTTTCCTGATGAAAAATGAAATTGTAGAGAGTTAGAATGATTGTCTATTATTCTGTAAGTAAATGGTGGAACTGTGATTCAACATCTCAGTTTCTTTCTGGGCATCCAAGTTTCTTTTCACATAATGGTTACTTGCCTAGATCACCTCACAATGTTGTTATGAAAATAATTTGAAATGATATCAAATATATTTTGCAAACAGTAATATGAGGTATTATATTTATCACGATTTTCATTAAAATCATGACACTAACCCAGTGCCTGGTGCATTATAAAAGCTGATTGATTAATTGATTGATTGCCAAGGTAGAACCATCACCATATTGTGGTACATCAGAATATACTCCCTGGGTAGGAAATCAGGTGATCTAGCTTTACTGCTCCCCTTTTGCCCTTTTAGGCAAGCCATTTAATCTCTCTTGGCCTCAGTTTCCTTATTTGTAAAGTGAGGGCATTGAACTAGATGGCCTTTAAATTCCCTTCTAGCCCTAAGACTATGATTCCATAAGGCAGATTCATCCTTTAATTTTTTTCTTCTCTACACGACTGCCTAATGATAGTTGACACAGTTGTTGCTGAATCATTTCAGTCATGTCTGACTCTTTGTGACCCTATTTAGAGCTTTCTTGGCAAAGATGTTGGAGTGGTTTGCCATTTCCTTCTTCAGCTCATTTTATAAATGAAGATACTGGGGCCTATAGACTTAAGTGACTTGCCTAGGGTCACAAAGCTAGTAAGGCCAGATTTGAACTCAGGAAGATGAGTCTCCCTGACTCTAGGCCCAACACTGTCCACTGCACCACTGCTCCTAGTTGACACTGTTAGTAGTTGACAGTTCCCTCACAATAAATTACCTTTGGTGAATGGTAGGTCTCAGGAAGGCTTTACTTTCTACTCAAAACCCTCCCCTTTCTACTAAAAAAACCTAATTGTCCACTTTCTCTCCCTGACTAACATGTGCACAGAGAAAGCAAGCTAGTTTTAATATTTATCCAAGTCACAAAGGACAAAGGAATAAAATCTGTTTTGGAAGCTGCTCTAACACGTTTTCTCCTCTCTTGTGTGCGTATGAAACAACTTGACAACCAAATAGTATTCATTTCCTTGATCTAAAGGTCCTGAACATTAATGTTTTAATGATAAGAGTTGCTAGAGTGTATCAATGTGTGCTGGGACCTGGTGCTTCTTCAGGTGAAATTCATTAGTGATTAGCACAAATACAGAATGTTGGAGCAGGAAGACATCTTGGAGATAATTTAGTCTCATCCCCATTACTTTACACAGGAGGAAACTGAGTCTGAGAGAGGAGAAATGGCTTCCTCAGTGCCACATGTTGAGCTAATAGCAAAAGTAGCAATAAAACATACAAACAAAAACCTGGTTCTTCTAGGTGAATACTGGGCTTAGGGAGGCGACATGTTATAGTAGGAAGAACATTGGCCTTGTGATCAAAGGATTTGTGTTCATTTCTTGCCTCTGGTTCTTTGTATCTTTGTGACTGTGGATGAGTCATTTTAACTCACTGGGATGAAGTTTCCTTATCTATACAATGACTTTTAAGGTCCCTGTAAATTCTAGATCTGAGAATCCCATACTTCGACACTTTCTAGTTTTATGACTGTGGACAAATTTCTTAACTTCCCTAAATCTTAAGCTGCTTAAACTGCACTGCCTTCTTCAGAAGTTTGTTGAAAGGTTGGAATGAGAAGATGGCCTATGAAGTGCCCTTGCAACTTAAATGCCAATAATTCCAAAGGGTTAATTGACCTATTAGTTACTGAGACCCTTGCGTGAATTTATAATTAACCTACTTTCTTCATAGCCATAGTGAGTAAAATTCTTCATAAATGAAATTCTTAATATTAGCTTTGCTACTAATACTATGAATGTTAGTTTATCCCCACTGTGAGTGGTACATGACTAAGACTAATGGAGTAATTATAGATTATCTAATTAACAAACCATTATTGTTTACAATAACTGGGCAGAGGAAGACCTTTGGGAAAATTGGACACAGGATAATAAAGGAGGTGAGAGAAAAGTCTGGGCTATGAAGGCTGAGTGGGGCAAGGCACTGTTGGAGTAAATGTGGGATGTGAATCTTGCACAGTCAGGGTCAGCATGAGGAGGATAGCACTTAGGAGGTATCTTCAAAACCTAAAATGTTGTTTGCTGGAAGAGGGATTAGACATTTTCAGTTTGGTCTAGAGGGTGGAACTAGGAGAACCAGGTGGTTGCAGGGATAGATTTTTGCTTTATTTAAGGAAGACCTTCCTAACTAGCTCTCCTAAAAAGGAATTGGCAAGAGGTAGTGAGCTTCCTGTCACTGTTCTTAACTTAAAGCCTGAATGGCCCTCTCTTGGTTATAATTTGGAAGGAAGTTTCTTGTGAAGATTATTCCAACTCAGTCGACAATTCTATGATCAACCAATTTACTCACAAATTGATTGCAGAGACTCTGCAAAAGCAAGAGGTGACAAGAAGAAGAAGGAGGAGGAGGAGGAGGAGGAGGAGGAGGAGACTGAGGAGGGAGGAATATTGAAACTAGATTTGCTGCTCTGCTCAGGCTAGCCCTTTCTGTAAATATTTAGTCCCCAGAACTACTGCAGTTTATGGTATATAACCTAGGGCCTTAAGGGTTCTGACTCATCTTTGGGAGAAAAGAAACACTTCCCCGCCCCCAACACGGCTTTGTCAGTATAGCATGTAGGGAAAAGAGGGATTCTGGCTCAAGTGAGCAACTATCTAAAAAAGTCATTATGGGCTTTTAAGTAAATAGTCAATTATAATTATTCTAATGACTTTAATAAGTGTGCAATTTGAAGCTATTATGCTCTAATATGTCAGCTGCCATCTCAGTGATGAGTATTTTTTCTTTATTTTAAAAGGGAAAAAAAGAAGCTTTGACATTGTGAAAGGGTGTTAGGAACAGGGTCCCTATGCTGAAACCTCCTGTTTCTTCACCCTCAATCTCCAGTCTCCTCCTTGTCCTCTCTCCTTCCCTGATATCCAAATGTAGCTCAGTCTTCCAATATTAGCTTAAGCCCCACCACCTTTGTGATGTCTTCTCTGATTACTTTAGTTCTTGATGCAAAATCCTAGAATTTTTGACTGTCAGGGCTAGAAGGGACCTCATTTTGCAGTCAGAGAAACTGAGTCCCAAGCAGAGGAAATGTCTTGATCAAGGTTGGCAGTCACTCAATAACCAATTATTGAGTACCTACTAAGTGACAAGGCACTGTTCTAGACACTGGGGATAGAAAGAAAGATAAAAGACAATCCTTGTCCTCATGTCTGATGCGGTGGGTCGGGGACCAGAAAATGAACAGTAACCTTCCTGATTCCTCTACTTTTTCTTCCAAGAGGAAGTATATGTGGTAAAATGAAATGAACTTTGAATCTGGAAACAGGACCTGGGCTCTATTTCTGTCTCTGCTCTGAATTTATTCCCTGTGTCTTATTTTCACTATATCTATTATTCTATTTGGATTCCTTCTAATATACTTACCATGTATTATTATATATCATAGTCATTTGTTTAAGTGGCACATTTCCCTATTAAGTTGTAAGTCTTATGGAAGCAGAGACCATATCTTTGTGATTTCCCAAGTACTTAGTACAGTGAGCTACACACAGTAGGCACTTAACAATATTTGTGAAATTGAATTTAGATGGAGTATTGCATTTGAAATCAGATGACCTATGTTTAAATCCCAGCTGTGACTTGATTCCTCTTGGACAAATTCATCGATATGGAGTTGAAAAGGACATCATAAGTCTTCTAGTCCAATCCCCTCATCTCATGAATGAGGAAATGGAAACCCAATGATGCTAAATGACTTGTCTGAAGCCATACAGGTCATAAATGGCAGAACTAAAATTTCAGTCCAAGGCCCTGGACCCCCAAATCCAGGATCCTTTACACTATGGCTCACTTCCTATCACTAGGTTGTTGTCCCTCTCTAAGGCCTATGATAATAAGAACCCCAATTTCATCCTTGTGGGTGTATCCTCCATTGATGAAGATCATGACCCTTCTATGTCTTTATAGACTTCTTCATAAGTTTCTGCAGATGGAAAGTTCATTCTTTGGTGACCAACTCTGGTTATGACTCTCTCTCCACTTATCTATGTTAAACTTTGTTCATCAGACATACCAGCCTGTTTCTGGATCTATATTTTAAGTTTTTCAAATTTGGTAGGACCTTCTAGATGAAGCAGTTAGGTGGTGCTGTGAATAGAGCACTGGACCTGGAGTTAGGAAGATCTGAATTCAATTCCAGCCTTAGACACTAAGTAGCTGTGTGACCCTGGGCAAGTCACTTAATTCCTATTTGCCTCAGTTCCTCTTCTGTAAAATGGGGATGCATTAGAGAAGGAAATGGCAAACCACTGCAATATCTTTGTCAAGAAAACTGCATGGTTACGTAGAGTTGAACAACAGCAGGACCTTCCAGGGCTTGTGTTTTATGCCATAAAGACTTTGAAGGACAACTCTAAACTCTTCCATTGTAGGTTGGGAGAACTACATTGATAAATAAGACATGCTTCCTTCTCTCATGGACATTATAGCCTAGTTCAAAGAATATGACACAGGTATGCATCACTTTGTGGTTGTTCTATCATTTTTTTAGTTGTGTCTCTCTCCTTGTGACCCCGTTTGGGGTGCTCTTGGCAGAGATCCTGGAGTGGTTTGCCATTTCCTTCTTCAATTCCTTTTACAGGTGAGGAAACTGAGGCAGACAGGGTTAAATGACTTGCCCAGAGTCAAACAGTTGGAAATGTCTGGTTGGAAATGTCTGAAGCCAGACTTGAACTCAGAAAGATGACTCTTCCTGACTCTAGGCCCAGCACATAACTAAAAAATAGTAGAATGTAAGTTTCTTAAGGCAAGGGGCTATTTTGTTTTGACTTCATATCCTTAATATCTAACAGTTCTTGGCACATAGCAGTTACATAATTTAATGCTTCCTGAATTGAATTCAGTTGAACTTAAAGGATCCATGCTTTTATAACTTGGGTAATCCACCAAATATAGCAGTTCACTACCCTTCTAGCTATTAGATAATTTATGATTTTCTATGGTCAAAATAATTCATCCATTGGAATGCTACTACCTTGTGATGAGATACTACAGTGTGTCAGCCCAGTGGTCTAACAACTAGTGCACAGTGGTCCATACCTTGATAC
The DNA here is from genome assembly GCA_011680675.1 of Gymnobelideus leadbeateri. Taxonomy (NCBI): domain Eukaryota; kingdom Metazoa; phylum Chordata; class Mammalia; order Diprotodontia; family Petauridae; genus Gymnobelideus; species Gymnobelideus leadbeateri. The sequence continues at coordinate 108,866 of WOXC01005493.1, forward strand.
ATAGTAAGTCCCATGTTTTGGGCCAGTGTGAGAATCAAATGAGATGATATTTGTAAAGTGCTTAACACAATGACTGGCACATAGTAGGCACTTAATAAATCCTTGTTTCCTTCATATATGTCTGTGTGTGACACATAATAGAATATATGTGCATGTGTATATATATATCTGCATTCCATTATGTCAATCAATATATGTAAATATATGTCAGTATATGACAATATATGTCAAACCAATATATATGTCAATATATATTATATATAAGTCAATGTATATAGACAACATGCAAATATATAAAACATATATATGTGTGTGTATATACTTATATATACATATATATTTGTGTATATATGTATATATATATATATATATATGTGAAATTCCCTGCCCTCATGGAGCTTAAAGTCTAGTGGCGCTGGAGAGTGCAGTATGGTGCCTTTGTAAATAACAGTAACATATAATGCTACATGGTAAAGCTGTTTAATCAGAAAAAATAGCGCCACTGAAATTCTGAAATGGAAGGTCATTAGAACTGTGGAGATTTTAGAGATGGAAATCATCTCCCCCAACCCTCTTATCCTATAGATGAGGAAGACAAGACTCACACAGAAAAGCAATTTGTTCAAGCCCCTAGAATCACTGTATCTCTGCAATGAAAGGACCCCAAAAAGCCATCAGATGGAACCCATACCTGGATAGGAACCTACAGCCTCCTCAGCAACTCCTTATATTTTGAGGGGGATTCTAATAGTTAGAAGTAGGCAACTAGATGGCTCAGTCAATAGACCATTGGACCTGGAGTCAGGAAGATACAAGTTTAAATGCGGCCTCAAACACTTACTATCTGTGTGCCCCTGAGCAAGTCACTTAAACTTTGCTTTAATCCACTGGAGAAGAAAATGACAAACCACTCTGTTGTCTTTGCAAGAAAAAAACATGTGCAGTATGGGTCATGGGTCATGAAGTGTTAGATGTGCCAGAACAACAATAATTAGAAAGATTTCCCTTCCCTCTTGGATCAAGATGAAATCTGTCTTTCTGATTCCTTCACAGTAGGGTAGGGCCATGGGACTTTTTAACCAGAGCTGTTAATTTAGATAGTGCCAGCATCACCACCCAAGGCTGATTCCTTTCCTTATGACCCAGTCTCAGTAGCAATGCTGGGCTCATCCTGGGCTTATCTCCTCCCCAGTTAGCACTTTATAAACCTCCTCCTATCTTGAAGGACACTCTCCCACTACCTTACCCAATCCTTTCAGCGGTCACTCCTTTCCCAGTAGTGACCAGGTTTTAAGAATTATCAAAATCTCCTAGTATCCTTGGGGGGGGAGGGGGGAATGGGACTGTCTTCCCCATCCCCTGATAAGTCATGGCCATCCTCTCCAATCACTTATTGCTAAAGATACAAAAAGATGGTAGTTATGTCCTTGGTTCATATGTTTTCCTATTAGAAAGGCCAAGTCTAGAGCTTAGGTTTCCTGGAATAGATGCCAGTACTTCCCCCCACCCCCAACACTGCCTCCTTTAAAAAAAGTCTCTAAAAAATTGACTTCTTTGCTCCAAAGGATGGAAAGGAGAGGCTCTGAAGCTCTCTGTGACCTTCCCACTGCTGGCAGTAATGTTTCTCTTCACTTTGTGTGGGCTCTTGCCCCTCACACAAAGGGATTTTCCTTTTCACAGTTACACCTGCATTGAGGTTCCTGAAAGGGGAGCCACATAACAGCTGAAAAAGCTAATTGCCTGAATCTGCTGCCTGTCTCCTCCTCCTTCTCCTCCTGGGCTACCTTCCTTTTCCATATGCTCACCCCTTTTCAGTTCTGTTTTTTCCATTCCCCAGCAGGGATAGTGAATGACTGCATTGGCTGTATTCAAAAGCTAATTCATATCCCTGTCTGCCAAGAGGCTGGGCCTCGCCTCACCATACATCTTTGCTCCTTGAGTGATGAGAGGATTCAATTCAGGAATGAACAGAGGGGTCCCTGTCTAGCTGAGCATCCCTGGGCATCCTAAGTGACCAGATGGCAAAACCAGTCGGATTCCAAGGGAAAACCACTCTTGTCAGTGGCTTTTTGTCCAAAGAAATCCCGTCCAGATGTTTATTGGCACACATTCACTGGATTTAGAATTGGAAGGAACCTTAGAGATCATTTCATATGACCCATTCATTTTAGAGGTGAGAAAAAGTGGTGGTTGGTAGTGGTGAGGAGATTGTACCTCACTAGGGTTCTTCAAGTAAAAGCTGGGTGGTACTAGTCTTCTATGTTGCAGAAAGGATTCCTGTCTAGGCGAATGTTGGACTAGATGGTTTCTAAGGGTCTTTTCAGGTCTGACACTATGTGGTTTGGTATCCCAGAGCAATTAATTTCTGCTCTGAGGTTTCCAACTCTGAGATTCTGGGGTTCTGGTATTTTGTGAACCAGAAGAGTACAATCATTTTCCCGAAACTTCATGTGGCTAGTCAGTGGCACAGCCAGATTCATACAATCTCAGAATTGCAAGAGATCTCAGGGGCCATCTATTTGCCATATTTATTGGCTGTTTGATTTTGGCCACTGTGGGTCTCACTTGGTTTCCATATCTGTTAAATGTAGATAATAATACTACTATGACCTACCTTAGATAAAAAGCACAATGTAATGGATAAAGAGTCTTCCTAGAAACCAGGAACACCTGGGTTCATATCCTACATCTGATATATACGGGCTATGTGACCCTGGTCGAGTCTCTTAGCTTCTTATTCTGCCAGGCAACTTTTTAAGACTCGGAGTTGCAGAGGTTGCTACTTGTATTGGTAGATGGACTCTCTTCTCCTAGAGATTCTCTAGCAAATACATCACTATGCCATGGGAATAACTCTGGGTTGTCAAAGACTGTACTAACAAAACAAACTCTAGCAAATTCTAACATCAAGGAAGAGCTAAAAGAAGGGTTTTTTTTTAAACAACAAATTGTGTTTGTTTTTCCAGGATCAGCCTAGCTAATTGAGTAGAGATAAATAAAGGTCTTAGTAGAATTGGTTTTATTGTGCACACAGAGGCAGTAAAAGAAAGAAATCACATTTTAAGGGACATTTGGTCATCTTGCATTAATAAGAATGTAAGTAATAATGCTTAGTAATTATTATTGTCTCCATAAGAGGTGGCTTGGAGAATATTCATAATTTACCTGCCCACAAGCCTCATTTTCCATCTGTATAATTTTGTTTTAATTTTTATTGATCTTTTATTTGTACATTAACAGGCCCCTCTCATTTCCCTATTTAGTCAGTCATGTCTTGTTACAAAAATTACAAAAAAAAAGATTAAAAAAAGTTCAGTAAAAGCAATGAATTTATTGACCATGACTGCAATGTTGTATATACATAATCCCTTACTTCTGCAGTAAAGGGGATAAACATTTATACAGCACCTACTATGTGCTGTACACCGTTCAAAGCACTTTACAAATATTATGTTATGTGATCCTCACAACAACTCTATGAGATAGGTGCTATTATTATCCCCATTTAATAGTTGAGGAAACTGAGGTAAACAGAAGTTAAATGATTTACACCAGGTCACACAGCTAGAAAATTTCTGAAGCTGGATTTGAACTAAGGCTTTCCTGATTGCAGGACCTCTATCCACTGTGCCTTGTTTCCTTGTATTTTGTGTGGTCACCTCTTCTGTCTTCTTTCCTTTGGTATAGGGCCTCGTGAGACTTCAAAATACAGCTAGTATCTTCTCTTGTTCCTAAGGCACTGAAGTGTGGGTTTCAGCCATGGGAGCAGTAGCAGTGGAAGGAGCAGTGGAATCCTGGTTCAGAAGAAATCACCCACACAGAGAGAAACCACTGGAAAGAAAAGATCCCTTGGCATAGATCAACCTGTATTCAGTGGAAAGGGAATGTAATATAGCTAATGAGCAGGCCAGTTGCAAATGTCCAATGGAGCTCCGAATACTAACTTCTCAATTGATTGCAATCATTTTTTAAGTCCTTGATTGCTTATCATTTCCCATTTTTTGTATGTGGGAATAAAACTGCCAGTTCTATATCTGATTCATATTTGTATTATGGAAGATAACCTGAGCGGGGAGACTCTGGGGGAGCACAGGTGGGGGCAGTATGGGACAGGACTAGGAAAGGCCTCCTGTAGAAAGTCTCAAAGGAAGCCAGTAGTTCTAAGAGGCAAACATTAGGCAGAAAAGCATCCTAGGCCTGGGACACAGTCAGAACAAAGGAAATGGGAGGGGGGAGAGACAATGTAGTTCCACTCCCTCATCATCAAAGAAAAATGAGGCTCAGAAACTAGTTGAATAATATTTTATAAGTTTGGGTGAACAGTCCTAAAATAGATCAAAGAATGACTCCATAAAGGAGGAAATTGTCTAATTACTTCAAATGAAAGGGCTCATTATTAAAATAGCAACTAATGTATAAACTATATAAAACTACTTGTCTCAATACCTAATGGATCTATGATTTTATTTCTAATTTGGTTACTGGGGAGGGCAACCCCTTCAGCTCCACCTAGGCCTATAAGGTTTTCTCTCTGAGGTGATTTTCATGAATTTTGAGAGATATTTCTCTTTTTTTCCCAGTCATTTCAGTTGTGTCCAACTCTCTGAACCCATTTGGGGTTTTCTTGGCAAAGATACTGGAGTGGTTTGATATTTTCTTCTCCAGCTCACTTTGCAGATGAGGAAACTGAGGCAAACAGGGCTAAGTGACTTGCCCAGGATCACAGAGCAAATAAATGTCTGAGACCAGATTTGAACTCAGAAAGATAGGTTTTCCTGACTTCAGGCCTGGAATTCTATCCACTACACCTTCTAGCTACCCTGTTGAGAGGTATTTAGGGGGAAAAAGAATCTCTTCACTCATGATTTCATTAGCATTTTTTTTTAAAGCAATTGGGGTTAAGTGACTTGCTCAAGGTTGCATGGTCAGTCATTATTTATGTGTGGATACTCATTTTCTGAGGCTGGATTTTCCCAACTCCGGGGCCGGCACTCTTACTCACTGTGCCACCCAGCCACCCCTTCATTAGCATTTTTGATGTTTAGCTGAAAGCAACTTTTAGAAGAGTTTTCAGGAAATCAGGCAGACAACCCTAGGAATGATTGGCCAGAATTTATACAACTTCATATCATCTTCTCAATAGGCATTATTCATCCACTTAGTTTTTCCTGAAAAGATAATTAGGCTAAACTCTTTTTTTTTTTGGTACAAATAAATACTCGTCCTTTTATTTATTTTTAATTTTCAACATTCATTTCCATAAGTTTTAAATTTCATCCCCCTTCCTCTACTCCCACCACCTCAAGAAAGCACGCAATCTGATATGGACTCTACATATACATCCCTATTAAACATATTTTCACATTAGTCATGTGGTATAGAAGAATTAGAGTGATAGGGAGGAATCATGAGAAAGAAAAAAACAAAACAAAATGAAAAAAGAAAATGGACAGCTTCTCTTTGCATTCAGACTCCATAGTTTTTTCTCTGGATGTGGATAGCATTTTCCATCATGAGTCCTTTGGAATTGTTTTAGGTCCTTACATTGCTGAGAAAGGCTAAGTCTATAAAAATCAGTCATAATAGACTGTAGCTGTTACTGTGTATAATGTTCTTCTGGTTCTGTTCACTGCACTCAACATCAGTTCATATAAATTTTTCCAGGTTTTTCTGAAGTCTGCCTGTTCATTTCTTATAGCTCAGTTACAGTTATATAACACAACTTGTTCAGCCATTCTCCAGTTGATGGACATCCCCTCAATTTCCAATTCTTGGTCACCACAAAAAGAGATGCTATAAATATTTTTGTACATGCAGGTCCTTTTCTCATTTTATGATTTCTTTGGGGTACAGTCCTAGAAGTGGTGTTGCTGGGTCAAATGATATGCACATTTTTATAGTCCTTTGGGCATAGTTCTGATATTGCTCTCCAGAATGGTTAGATCAATTCACAACTCCACCAATAATAGGGCAAACTTTTTTGAGTGATTAGAGATCTTATCAAATAGACTCTTTACCATTCCCGGGCCTGATGTAGTCAGCACAATATTATACACAAAACCAGAGCCTCTAAAAGGGTCTGCCATTGTTAGCTTGGACTCAGAGCACTAACCACCACTAAGGCTGAGTCTGCAGAGGCCAGCAGTGTCATTTGTCAGACCTTCTCCTTCACCTGTCACTGAAATAAAGGAGATGCACAATAATTATATGCATATATTATATATGTGTATATATGCATATATTATATATGTGCATATATATGCATATATTATATATGTGCAAATATATGTATATATATTTGTTTAGTTGTTTTCAGTTGTGTCTGACTCCTTGTGATCCTTTTTTGGGGGCCTTCTTGGCAAAGATATTGGAGGGGTTTGCCAATTCCTTCTCCAGCTCATTTTACAGATGAGAAAGTTGAAGTAAACAGCATTGAGTCTCTTGCCCAGGGTTACTGCTAATAAGTGTCTGAGACTGGATTTGAACTCATGTCTTCCTGACTCTAGGCCCAGCACTCTCTATACAGTTCCATCTAGCTGCCCACATACATATATACACACAGGTATAATGTATGCATCATACATATTATTTATATAATATATATTATACTCACATTTATATATGTATTTACAATATTTATGAAGTCCTTGGCAACTTAAAATTTTAATAACATTAAATGTACATATGCTAGAAGTAAACCAATGCAATTTAATTGTTTTAACCTTTACCATACCTACTATAATTTGAAACATTTTTCAAACCAATATTCAATTGCTACTCAGCAATTTCTTCTACTGCATTTGTGAAATGAAAAATTAATACAAATTAACAAAACTAATATGTAAAACTTTAGTAGTATACCTTTTACATGCTACTTTACAATGTCATTCTATCATGGATACACCCAAAGTTATTAAAGTCTAAAATTGCACATGAACTATATAACTATTCTCTCTCTTTATGTATGTATATATATACATATATATACACATATATACATATATGGCTATAGTGTACATGCTCATATATAGCATATCCATATAATAACATGTACATATACGTGAATATATGTAGTATAACATGATATATACCTATATATCCATGTGTACATATATGATTATATATAAATATTTATGTGTATGTGTATATACAAATATATATGTAAATGGCAGAAACTGTACATGAAAAGTGTGTTGTCTCAGAATTACACAGGAAGAGGAAAGCAAACTAGATTGCTTTTGCAAAATTGCAGGGTTTTTTTTTAATGACTCCAAGCTTCTCCTCAAAACAAAGTCCAATTTTTAAATTTCAACATGTTCTTATAGGATCGCAAGTTATGGAACGCTAGTTAATGAAGAATTAAAATTAGGTATCACTCAAAGTGCAATGGAGAATCACATGGTGGGCTGTAAGTGGGCTGCATCTTATTATAAATGAGAAATTATGAAGGAGAAGGGGTTTAATGAATGTCAGCAAAGGAATGTGTGATTAAAAGAAACAAGATGTTCTGGTCATTTTGCAAGAATGAGGTTAACTGCCGGACAGCTGGTTTGTTCCAGTAGTAATCTTAAAGCAGCAAGAGAAAAAAAGGAAGGTGTTCAACATGTTGAATGTGCTGCCCTATGGAAAATTTATTGGAGAACATGTCCAGGATGGGCAGGCATGGATAGAAAATAGCTATTAACTGGCATTACTTCAAGGTTTTAATCCACATTTTTTGGAGAAAATATATACAGATGAGATCTTAAATCCACTTGAGAATATGAAGTTTTGAAATGAAAACCCTCTGCTGCTACTCAGACTTCTTTATTATAAAGTCTTAAATTAAGTTAGCATTAAAAGATTACTTTTAGTGCTTATCATCTCCCTTATTGCCTGCCTGGATCCATGGAAATCCCTCTGGAAGTTCCATTTAGCAAAATTCAAAGGAGCTGGGTGGAGTTGCATGTAGGTGAAAAGACGGCAATTAACCTTCAAAATGCCCCTCATAGTCCTGTCTCTGTCCCTACTATGTGACCTTGGACAAGTCACTTCTTTGATCTGAGCTTTACTTTTCTCACTTATAAAATGCAGCAGGAGTATATGATTTCTAATGCTCCTCTTTTTGCTAATTCAGGGTAGGGAACCTGTGGCCTCGAGGCCACATGTGGCCTTCTAGGTCCTTGGGTACAGCATTTTGATTGAGTCTAAGTTTTACAGAACAAATCCTTTTATTAAGGAAATTTGTTCTGTGAAGTTTGGATTCAGTCGAAGGGTCACACTTGAGGACCTAAAGGGCCACATGTTGCCTCAAGTCTGCAGGTTCCCCAACCCTGCTCTAGTTCCTATAAGCCTTATAACTTCTCTGGGCCTCAGTTTTCTCATCTATAAAATAAATGTATTATACTGATGATCTTTATAATTTCCTATTTTCCCTTCCCCCACCTAATCTCAACCATTCTGTGACTCTAAATATGTTTGTATTTCACAACACTGACATTTTATACCAGATGGCTAGGCTGAGCAAATATTTTTTGTACATTTTCATCTTATTTTATTTTTTAATTAATGAGATTTTTCTCCCTCCTACATACCCATTTTTCTTCTAAAAAGGGCAAATGAAACCATTGTAGCAAATAGTCATAGTCAAGGAAAATGAATTTCACATTGTCCATATTCAAACACATATCTGATTTTACATGTTGAATATATCACCTCTTTGTCAGGCGGTGGATAGCACAGGTCATCATCAGTCCTCTGGAAGCTTGGTCAGTCATTATATCTAAGGAAATATAGCTATAGTCTTATCTCTAGTCAAGGCCAAACTTTCACATACATATAATTATCCTTGACAATAAAAATTCCTTGGATAATTTCTAATCCATCCTTCGGCAGAATATAGCAGCACTTACCTTACACCTGCCTCAATCCTAACATCAATTCTCACCATACACAATTAAATTACTATGGTAATATATCCCAAGCTGAAAATAATTTTATAAAGTGTGTGGCTGAAATAATAGCAGGAACTTGAAGCAAATGATATTGTGAAATGAAATAAGTAAGTTATTCATTCAACCCAGAACTGAAACTAAATATTTATTTTTCTAAAACAAAATTTTTCATTGACCATTTTTGCCTTAAAAAGTAAATTACCTGTTAATCAGACAACATCTTTTATCTCTTTCCCCCCAAATTTAAAATGAAAGAAAAACAAAATCCTGTTACAAACATGTGTAGGCAAAACAAATTTCTTCATTGTTCTCTCTCCCCCCTCCCTCTTATCTCTATTTATGCTCATATATGATTACATTCATATTATTATACTCACATATAATTATACTCAGTTTTGTTGGATAAGTTACTCTTAGCTGTATACCTATATCTTTGCCTTCTGAAATACCATATTCCAAGCTTTCTGCTTCTTTAAGGTAGCAGCTACTAAATTTTGCATTATCCTGTTTTATTTGACCTCTCAAGGCTCAGGTTAAAGCAAATACTTGGGTTAAGGATTTCTAGAAAATTGGTACTTGGAGAAATGAAACAGTTACAAGCTTTATTGTTATGTGATGCATCAAACAGGCAAACAAATCATATACACATACTACAGCAATATCATTAGACAGAGGTGTAGCCCCACAAACAAGAAACTCACTCCAGTTAGAGGGTGAGGGAGACATGTTGGGAAGGAAACACACTTAAAACTGAGCTCCAGCTGGCAAGATTATACACCCAAATTAGTTTTGTTGGGAACTGGTAATTGGTTCCAGATGGAAGAGGGGCATTCCTAATCAGACCAAGATTTGGTGGAAAAGGTCTCTGAGTCCTTATCAATACCAGGCTTGAATGAAGCATGGATAGGGGAAATTTCTTTATTGGGACCAGAAATGGGTGGAAAAGTCTAATGTTAACTAAGGTAGCATTATAATATGGTATCAGATCGTAATCAAATTGTATAAAGTTTATAATATTCATAGGTCCTAACTATAATTCCTTGGTATTTGAATCCTTTCTTTCTGAAATTCTGGTTTTGGCTATAATGTTCTTGGGACATTTCATTTTGGAGTTTCTTTCAGGAGGTGTCAGTAGAGTCTTTCAATTTCTACTTTGTCCTTTATTTATAAGCGATCTTTTTAGGATTTTTTGAAATATGATCTTTGGTTCCTTTTTTTTTTTTTGGTTGTGATTTTCAGGTAGTTAATTAACTTATTTTTTCTCCTTGATCTGATTTATATGTGAGTTATTTTTACTGTGAGATACCTTATTATTATTTCTTCTACCTCTTTTTTTATTTTTTTGACTTTGTTTGAACATTTCTTCGTATTTCTTGGACTCATTGACTTCATTGGGTTTATTCTAATTTTCAGTGAGTTTGTTGCTTGAACAAAGTTTTAAACTTGTATAAAGTTGTTAATTCCCTTTCAAATTCTTCCATAGCTTTCATTTCTTTTCCAATTTTTTTCCTTAGTGCTCTAATTTCCTTTATTAATCTTTTTTTTAAATTCTTGCTTCATCTCTTCCTAGAATTCTATTTGAATATGTCCAAGCTTTTTTGTTTTCTTTGAGGTCTTTACTTGTTGATGTTTTGGAGTAATTTTCTTTCTTTATATTGAGTTTTCTAGTCACCACAGTTGACTTTTATGATAGGATTCTTTTTGTTTGCTTAACCTACCAGTCTTTTTCCTGACTTTGGACTTTATATTAGGGCCAGGTTTTGAATGTTTCTGGAGGGAAGATTGTAATCTTTTGGATGTCTTAAGTGTTTTATTTATTATTTTTCCCCTAGACTCTCAGGGATAGCTCAGGCTGGGAACCTGCAAACTTGAGTGCTCTCAAAACTGTCTGATCTGGGTCAAGTCTTATTATTGCTCCCCTGATCTGAGCTTCACAAGTTCCTGACCTGGGTTTAGGTCTACGCATTAAAACACTGCTGCTAGATTCAACCCCCAACAGCCAATAGGAAAGTTCTGCTGGTTCAGAGCAACAGAACTATAGGCTTCCTTTTGGTCTGGGGATTCCTTCTCTGGTTATGAAACATTGGGTTTCAGATTCGGCTAGAAGCTAGAACTGAGACCTTGCTCTGCTCCTAGCTGGAGCTTTGAATCATACTGCTTCTTCTTCTGAACTTTCTCTTTGCTCTGTTCACAGTCTAGGGCCTATGATGACTCCTTCCCCACTGGGTGCAGATTCCTCTCTCAATCTGCCTTGGATCTATGACCTAGGACTGAGAGAAGTATACCAGAGATTCTAGAAGGCAGAAGTTAGGAGGGAAAGAATTTTAGGCATGAACCATATGCAGAGAAAAGACAGAGGAGATGGGAACTTTGTGGGTAAGGAATAGAACATAGAAAATTATGGCTGAATTATTAAGTCATGGAGGGGAGTGAAGTTTGCAAAGACTGGCAAGGTGGGAAGCACATACAGTGGCCATTTTGGGGGTAGTATAGCAGATGTTGAAGTAATCTGGGTCAAAATTTTGCTCCTGATACCTACTGGTTGTAGGGAGATGGGTGTCATTTTACTCTCTTTGCCTGCATTTCCTTATTTTAAAATGCAAATCATGGAACCTATAGTAGCTGGTTATTGTAAGGATCAAACAAAATGATGTATCAAAAGGGATTTATAAATTGTAAAGTGCTATATAAAGTTGTCAGTTATGATTATATCAGCCTCACTAAAGATTTTTATTGGTTTTGTTTTACTACTTACCAAATTGAAGAATCATTCTGAGCCTTAAGAAAATAGATACTAAAGATAAAGAAAATACAAAAGATAGATCTGATCAGATGCCACATTCCTCTAGTTTATGTCTACAAAATTGAAGAACATGGTGCTTTGGGAGCAGAAACACCAGAGACAGCTGGGATTAGTTTTTAAGAGCCAATATTTAAAATTTCAATGCAAGCATTTATATCTTGGATGTCAACAAACATAACAAATCAAGGGTTGATTTATTGTTCTGTTGATTGCTGCCCTAGGCTTAAAAAAGTAATATAGAAAATGTTAATAATACATATTAAAATAAAAAGGCATTCTGTCTGGCATTCAAAGCTCTTTATAATCTAGCCTTTCTATACCTTCCTTATTATATCTTACTCAAACTCATATACTCTTTGATCCCATGACATTGGCCTACTGACTGTTCTTTGAATTCCATCATTCCATCTTCTGAGTCTGGGCATTTTCACTGGCTGTTCCTAGACCTGGAATTCTCTCCCTTCTCATTTTTACCTCCTGGCTTCCTTCAAATCTTAGCTAAAATCTTACTTTCTACAGGAAACCTTTCCCAATCTCATTTGATTATAGTGCCTTTTTAATTGTTCTTTAATCATTCAGTTGTATCTAACCCTTGTGTCCTCATGGATTATAGTGGTTCTTATCATGGCTCTTATAACTCCACCATCTCCCAGTCTGTTCAAGTTCATGTGTGTTGCTTCCATGACACTATCTATCCATCTTACCCTCTGCTATACCCTTCCTGTTTTGCCTTCAATCCTTCCCAACATTAGGGTCTTTTCCAATGAGTCCTTTCTTCTCATTATGTGACCAAAATGTTTAAGCTTCATCTTCAGTATTTGACTTACAGTGAGTAGTCCTAAATAATTTCTTTAAGCATTGACAGATTTGATCTCCTTGCTGTCCAAGGGACTCTCAAAAATCTTCTTCAGCACAGCAGTTCAGAAGTATCCACCCTTTATTTTTTTCTTTTTGGAGGGGGGAAGGTAGGGCAGTTGGGGATAAGTGACTTGCCCAAGGTCACAGGCTAGTGTTTGTGTGTGTGTGTGTGTGTGTGTGTGTGTGTGTGTGTGTGTGTGTGTGTGTGTGTTAAGTGTCTGAGGCCAGATTTGAACTCAGGTCCTCCTGACTCCAGGGCAGGTGCTCTATTCACTGTGCCACCTAGCTGCAGAAGTATCCATTCTGCAGCGCTCAGCTTTCTTTTTATTCCAGCTCTTGCATTCATACATTGCTATCGGGAAAAACCATAGCTTTGACAAGACCTTGGTTTATAGATTTTACATTCCAGGTTCCTGTGCAGTATTGATCTTTAAAGCATTGTACTTTCATTTTGTCACCAGACATATCTGAGGTTCCTTTTGGCTTTGGTCCAGTAGAAGCTACTTGGAGTTGTCTTCTGTTCTTCCTTAGTACTGTGTTGGATGCCTTATGACTTGGGGGACTGGTCTTCCAGTATCACATCCTTTATTATTTTAATATTGTCCATGGGGTTTTCTTGGCAAAGATAGTGGTGGTTTGCTATTTCCTTCTCTAGTGGATCACCTTTTGTCAGAACTCTCTATTATAATGTCTCCATCTTGGGTAATCCTGCATGGCACAGCTCAGAGTTTCACTGAGCTACATCAGCCCCTCAGCCACAACAAGGTAATTATCCATTGATCTAGTGCCTTACCTCAATTGGTTGTTTCCCATTTATTCTATATATAGCTTTTTTTCTTTATAATTGTTTGTATATTGTCTCCCCTATTATACTGTGAGTTTCTCAAGAATAGGGACTGTCTTTTGTCTTTCTTTGTATCCCCATTGCTTAGCACAATGCCTCATAAACATTTGGAGCTTAATAAATATTTATTTACTGACTGACTTTAATAGAAATGCAGTCTTCTAAGCAAGGGAAATGGTAGTTATGTCATTCTCTGCCCTAACAAGACCACATTGGCATATTGTGTTTGAGCTGGGTGGATTACAAGGCACACTGAAAAGGTGCAGTGTGGCAAGACAAATCATGTTAATGATAATAATAGTTGCTACCATTTGTAGAGCACTTTTTATGTTATGAGGTCAACTATGTGGTGTCCTGAATAGAGTACTCAGCCTGGAGTCAGGAAGTCCTAAGTTCAAATCCAGCCTCAGACATTAGCTGAGTGAACCTAAACAAGCCACTTAACTCCATTTGCCTCAGTCTCCTCATCTATAAAATGAACTGGAGAAGGAAATGGCAAACTCTACCAGTATCTTTGTCAAGAAAATCCTAAAAAGGGGTCATGAAGAACTGGAGAAACTGAAAAATAATAAACAACAAAAACTTTATGTTATAAAGCATTTTACATATGTTAACTCATTTAATCTTCAAAATAAGCTTGGGAGGAAGGCACTATTATTATCCCCAATTTACAAATGAGAAAACAGACTGAGAGAAGTTAACTGACTTTTATAGGATCATATAACTGGTACATATCTGAGTCAGGATATGAACTCAATTCTTCCTGACTCCAACACCGTAGTTACTGTGCCACCCACACCGAGATTATAAGAGGACTAGAGACTCTCCTGAGAGGATTACAGAGGCTTTTGATGATGAGGAAGGAAGATATTGGCAAAGATGGGAAATTCCACAGAAAACAGAGATGTAAAAATAGACCAGGAACTGAAAACAGAGAGTACTTGAGATATCAAGTAAGTTATATGATTAAGAAAAAAAACAAAACAAAATTGAGTACTTCTGATGACTGTACAATTTGAAATATTATTGTAAATTAAGTATTTTAAAAGTGAAGATTGTTGTTCTATTTAGGAGGAGACAGGACAGATATGCTCAAATAGCCCAAAGCATTTTTATCAAATTCAAATGGAAACAAAACCACTAAACAAGTACAGAAGATTTTCTGCAGCATACATATTGACTTAGAAAACCATATATTAGCATTATCTGTATCTTGTTATTTTTAAATTTATTTTGTTAAATGTTTCCCAGTTACATTTTGATGGAGTTTAGGCAGTCCTCACTCAGAGGGGCCTAATGTGTTTGACATCTCTGGCCTAAAGGACTTTTCACATGGAAGAAGGATTGATTAATCATTGGATTTCAGATCTATTGCTGCAATGGACCTCAGTCGCCATCTAGTTCAACACCTTCATTTTACAGACAAGGAAATGGGGTCCCAGGGAAGATAAATGATTTGCCCAGGGTTATGCAAGTAGTAAAGCCCAGAGACTGTATTTGAACCAAGGTCCTTTGTGAGCCAGTGTTCTTACAGTGACAAATCAATCATTTTCATCAACCACAGGAAGGAGAGCTAGCAGAAGTGGCTTGAATTTGCAGAGAGGCTAATTTAGGCTAGATGTAAGGAAATATTTTCTAAAAATTAAAGATGTCCAAAAGTAGAATCGGCTAACTGGGGAGTTAGTGATTTTCCCATCATTAAATGTCTACAGATGTATCTTGGATTGGGGGTAGGGTCAAGCTAAATTATTAAGTAAGCTAAATGAGGTCTCCTTCGGCTCTAGAAGTCTGTGAATCTGTGATTTTATATTGTTGTTGGCCTGGAAGTAAGGGGCCCTGCTGAAAATGATTGAAATTATATTTTTTTCTCCCAGTGAAACTGAGATCAGTGATTTATTCTTGTCTCCCTTTAATTCAATTTTTGCTTCATTCTTTCTTATTAAAAACTAAGCTGGCAGCTAGGCAGTTTCCCGACAGATGTTTGCACAGATATCCTGCTGAGTTAACCATTCTTTGTTCTGGGTATTAGAATCTGGAATCAGAATTAGGTAAAAAAAAAGAAGGAGAGGGGGAAGAGGAGGGAAATGAGAGGAGAGTGAGAGTAGAAACGGAAGGGGGAGAAATTAACCATTCATGCTAGGGGATGCTAAGTGGCTCAGTGGTTAAAGTGTCAGTCCTGCACCTAGGAAGACTAATCTTCCTGAGGTCAAATCTGGTCTCACACATTTATGTCTCTCACACATTAAGTCTCACACTTAATTCTGTTTGCCTCAGTTTCCTCATCTGTAAAATGGACTGGAGAAGGAAATGGCAAACCATTCCAGTATCTTTGCCAAGAAAATCCCAAGAGTCAGACGTGACTGAAAAAAAAAAAACAACAACTGAACAACAGCAAAAACCACTCATGCTAAGAACAAGATTTCAAGTGATGTAGGGTTTAAGGCAGTCAGGTGGCCTAGTCGATGCAATGCTGAATGTGGTTGGGTTGACCTAAGTTTGAATCTTGCATCAGGGTTATGTGACCTTGTTCAATTAACCTGCTTCAATTTCCTTTCCTATAAAAATGGAATAATAATATCACAGGATGATTGTAAAGATGGAATCTAACATATATAAAGTACTTTGCAAAAAATGGAGAATTATATTAATGTTAAATTATTATTATTTTCTTCAGGACAGATTTAGAGTGGAAGTGAGTGGGAGTGAGGTCTCTATTCTGCCCCAAATTGCAAATATAAATTATGATGATGATAATGATGGCGTTGGGTATAGATGAAACAAGAGTATTTTTTTATCCAAAGACAGAACAGCGCCTGATGAGTGTTGCAGCAATCATCATTCTTGGCTCACAGCAAATTAGGATGACTACCCTTGGCCTGGAGCTTTGTAAAAGACAGCCTGGGATGCAGTTGATGTGGGTGAATGATACGGCTCTGCCAGTCTATGCCAAACAAGATCCGAGGCTCATGTAGCAAAAACAATTCTCCCCAACAATACAGACAGCAATTTATGTACACCTGTCCATCTTGTGGGCCTGTCGTCTCTGTCCTAAGTTTGCCACAGTGGTTCTGCTCAATATACCACTCTTTGCTTTCTTCCAACATGGTGAGGGCGCCCCTGGGGCACACCAGCCTCTCTTCCTTTGCTCTCAGTACATAATTGAACTGTCTTCTTTTTCATACAATTCCTTGATGACATCTTTTACTTCTGTTCTACAGAGTTCTTCAATGGTGATATGTCATAGTCTGTTCACAACTACAGAGTTCTTCATTGGTGATATGTCATAGCCTGTTCACCTATTGCCCTCCTTGTGATGATTGATGAGTATAGGTCTTTGGAGGCACTGTTCACTGATGTGCAGTGGTAAAATGTATACCGTGTATACCTTCCTTTCTCTCCATTCTCAGTCACCTTTATCACTTCTGTCCTCAACTCTTTCAATATTCTCAGTAGTATCTCTGCATCAAGTCTCTCCCTACTCATATACAGCCCTCACATAGCTGCAAAAACATTATCCCTAAAGCTTACACCTGACCATGTTACCCCCATGCCTCAGTAAGTTCCAGCAGCTACTAAATACCTTTACAATAAAGTCATCTGTTAGACCTTTCAAGTTCTTAGCCACCTGGGCTCTTTGTGGTTTTCTAGTGCTTATGGGAAATTTAAGGTCAATAAAGTCCTTTGCAATTTCTGGAAAGCAATCCAAACTGCTCCCTTTTTCTTTTCCAACTCTGAAACCAGCTCATTATCCATCTGTATTATCTGTCAAATACTCTTTCTGCTCAACAGATTCTATAGAGTATTCATTCATATGCATGAAATCCAGGCAGTAGACATGATTCTTCCATTTGGTCTTTCCTGTGTGGATAGGCAGGCCAAATTCCTTTATATGATTATGGATTTCTTCCAATAGGCTCTTCAGTGTCCTTGGGCTTGATGCCATCTACACAATGTCTTCTGCAAACATGCACGTGTAGAAGACTTTACCATCCATAGAGAATCTGCCTTTACCCTGATTTCTGTGCTGCAGTTTCTCTATCACAGTGGCAAATACTTCTGTCAAGCATTTATCTCCCTGTTTTCTCTCTCCTGATATTTATTACCAAAGGTTCGTTGAATAGGATTATTTCTATTGTTACATCTTCCAAGGAATCCTGACTTATCTCAGTAGCTATGTGTCTCAGCTGACATTCTGTATTTTAATGATCTTCTTCTTCTTCTTCTTCTTCTTCTTCTTCTTCTTCTTCTTCTTCTTCTTCTTCTTCTTCTTCTTCTTCTTCTTCTTCTTCTTCTTCCTTTTTTCTTCTTCTTCTTCTCCTCCTCCTCCTTCTCCACCTTCTCCTTCTCCTCAATATATAGATAGGAGAAAAGTTTTGCAAAAGAGCTTATACAAAAGTGTTTTATTATGCCAAATCAAACACATTTTTGTAAGAAAGAAAAAAAGTACAATGGAATTATAGATTCTTTAAATCACTGAGTCAATTGTGAGAGAATTAATGATGTGGTTCCTTGTTGAATATCACTTGTTTGTTACAAGCACTTTCATTGAATATACTCTTGATTTTTGTATAGATGACCCTCATAAAAGATTATTTTATAAATGGGAGAGTTTAATGTAGGTCAGTAATTACTGATGTTCTCTTGATATTCTCTTGACATATCTCTTTTTTGATATCAATAAAGTCTGAGATATTTCCCATGCCTTAAGTACCTTCCCCTGCTTTTGTTATTTTGTTTCATTCATTTCTGGGGTTTTCTTGGCAAAGATACTAGTGTTTTACCATTTTACTTTTCCAGTTCATTTTACAGATGAGGGAACTGAAGAAAACAGGATTAGGTGACTAGCCCAGGGTCACACATCTAATAAGTGTCTGAGGTTGGATTTGAAGTCAGGAAGATGAATCTTCCTGGCTCCAAACTTGACACTCTATCCATTGTGCTACTTAGCTTCCTCTTCTTTAGATGGCTTGTAAATCAGTTCCTTAATTAAATCATTCCAATCCAGCTGCTTTCTCTCGTTCTTTGTTTGCATTAGTTGTGTTGCTACTTCCTCTGTAGGCATGTTAGGGACTGTGATATTAGCACGCAAGTGTGGTGGTACAATTATCCTTGATTAAAAAAAATTGTCATAATAATTTTTACAAATCTTTTCCATTTTTCTTCCATTTGCAGTCCTCTTTCTGTTTTCATCCTTGAACTCTCTTGGGGGTGATTTTGCTTAGTTGATTACTTTGCCAAGCTTTCTCTAGACCAGTTTTACCTTCTATTGTTTCTCTGTGCTTCACGAGACAATACTCATATAATTGCTTATTTTCCTTCTGTGTAAGATTTTACAAATGAGTTTACATACTAAACTAGTATTGCCTCTTCATTTTTCAAGTCAGTCAAATGTTTGCTAACTAAATTGCTTTCTGGTCACTTTTAGTCTTATTATTTTAGCAATTGTAACAACATTCCTTTACTTTCTGGATGAAATTCCTATAGTCAGTTTTATTTAGTGTAATTTCTCTTGTGCCTTCCTCATTTAACTTTTTTTGATATATTATTTAAATAATTTGGAGTCAAATCAGTTGCTTATTTCTCATTGTTATTGTTTCTTTTTGTTTATTTTAAATTTTGACCTGAAATTTCATGAATTGATGATGACTGTGCAGAGAGAGTTGGCTCAAGGATAATTCCCATATCCATAATATTTTTCCTTGCCTGTTAACATTTAGTCGATTTCATTTTTGTGATGTTATTTGACTCTCCATGTCTAGCATCAACCATTTTTTTAAAGAAAATGTTCATAAAATTAAAGTGTGAGACTTCTATAGATAATCTACAACTCTTTGACTTTTATCATTTCTTTCTCCTGAATCATAGTTTCACATCTATTTCTCCCTATCCTCATCTTTTCTTGCCTTTGCAATTATGTCAGAGAGCATCAGAGCTGATGTTGATTTGATTTGGAGGGTCTTATTAAATTTAATCCTAGAAATTCTCTTCTACTTTATCCTCAGCTACAGAAACAGGTCCATAGGCTGTAATTATTTTCATGGTGGTCTTTTTGCAAATACTTTATGCAATAGTGCTGCAGTATAGGATGACCTAATGTATCATGAAATAATATTTCTTATAGTTTTGTGGCATGTGATTAAAAAACACACACTCTGGCAGCTCCTTCTTCCCTTCTGTCCCCCACCCCCACCCCCATGGAGTATCTGTAAGTCATCTTTCTACTTAGTTATACTTACTTTCCTTTTATCTTCTGGTCCTGAGAGTAAGAATGTCAAGGTTAATATGCTTCTGCTCTTCCATTAGTATGTCCACTCATTGGTGACTGGACAAGGTTCTCACATTAAAACTACTAACAATTAAATTCAAGTTTTTCAACAGCTTAAAGTCTGTATAGTTCTTACTATTCTTTGTGACTTTTCCCAACATTGCTACTGTCACTGAAGAAGAAGGGGAGTATCTATGACTGAGAGCCATTTAGTGTTCTGTTTTGTTTTCCCTCGAGGATTACCCTGGTCAAAAGAGTTTCAAATCTCAATGTGGTCATTGCTCTAGTAACATACTTGTATTGAGTTGCTTAGGCTGGTCCTTGACAAGCATACTCAGTCTGCTGCAGAAGCTATGCTCAAATCCTTCCTAGGACTGTAAAACTTTCCAGATCCTGTAGTCCATTGCCATAAGCTTCTGAGGATCCAGGGTCAATTCCATATCATGTTGATCATCATTGTCGTAGGACTTTGTAGAGAAAAAGTGATCACCCAGAAAAATAAATCAATAGAGAGGATCCCCCCAAAGAAGGAAAAATTGGGTAAAATCACAATGAGAATATAAAGTTATCTTTAAAATATTTAAATATGAAGGAAAATGAATTAATACTGCTTGGTGAAAGACAATATAGGTTCATCAGAGAATGTAGAAGAAACTTCAGAAGAGTTCAAAAGAGACACAAGCAGGTATTAGGAATGAATATCAAACATGAAATGAAAATCAAATGAAAATCAAAATGAAAATCAAAACAAATGAATATCAAACAAAAATTGGAACACTCAATGTAGAATTTAAAACACAATTAACAGATTAGAAAAAGAAATGAATTCCACGATGGAAAATCTCTCTAAAGAAGTGCAAGAAAAGTCAGAATACTTGCAGTTTATGTGGATTAGGAACATAAAAATAAGGGTGTGGAGGAAAACTTGACAGAAGAGCAGAAAAAGGCGACAATATTAGAAGAAAACAGGAATTTTACACAAGCCAGAATGATTGAACTTAAAGACAGGGAGCACAGAGTTAACTTAAGGACCATAAACCTTTCAAAAAAGCCTGACAAAAGAAATGTCTGAATATAATAATGCAGGAAGTGATGCGAGAAAACTTTCTGGAATTTCTAAATATAGAAAGCAAAGCATCCACTGAGCAAATCCATAGGTCACTGTCAGTAGGGAAAAAATTAAAGAGTGATACAGAGCAGAATAACAATAGTATTCACAACAATATATTGTCAAATGTAATATAATAATAATTAATATATTTAACACAGACTAGCATTTTAAATTTGGTAAAATACTTCACAAATATTCCCTTTTATCCTCAAAATAACTGGGAGGTAGGTACAATTTTTCCCCCCATTTTACAGATGAGGCAGAAAGCAGAAAAAATAGGTAGGAAAATGAAGCAAGACCTATAAAGTGATTAATATAGAAATTACTTAGAAAAGGAAGCTCCAACCTGGTACCTTGGAAGCTTTAGGGGTTCTTAATGTTTCTTTTGTGTCACTGACTCCTTTGAAAGTTTCATGAACTATATGAACCCTTTCTCAGAATAAAGTTTTATAATGTATTAAATAAAATATATAGTTTTGCAAAGTAAATCAATTACATTGATTTACTTTGAAAGACATTGAAATAGTCTTATCCACCTATCCATCTATCTAATCTTTCTCACTCTCTTATTTATCTATGTATCTAGCTATGTTTATCTCTATTTTCTACCTACCTACCTACCTATCTATCTATCTTATCTCTCTATCTCATCTGTCTGTCTCTATTATCTATCCCTCTAAACAGGTTCCCAGACCACAGATTATTAACCCTTTCTTAAACTCATGAGTCACAGAGAAAGGAGGAATAAATAAGCATGTGGGCCATGAATCAGAAAATTAAATTCAAAATAGATTGGAAGAGAAGAGGAAATAATTAAGGAGACAAAGCAAACTTTTTATTGGAAGTTTTTATTCTCTCCTCTTCAATTGTTGACCCACAGTCTGAACTAGACATACATCCTGTTGGACTAACTCAACAGACTCCCTCCTCAATTGCATTCTTTCCCTTAAATGCTGGTAAATCCTTTTAAAAAGGATTAAACCCACAACCATGTCAGGGTGAACTAAGGGGAAAAATAAAGTATTGGACCAGGTTAGGCACAGGCTAGTGGCAGTGGCTGAGATGACAGAAGGCTATTGCAGTGTCTGTGGGACCACGAATGGGGTGAAAGTTAGTACAAGGCAAATTTAAAAGTATAGGAGGAAGAAAACATAAAAAAATAACTAAAGACAATACGAGATCTACTAGACTGTGTTCCATCTGAGCCTGGCTGGTCTTGTTCCCTGTCTGGACTCCTGCTTCCTAGTAGGTCCAATGGTTAAACCCAGACAGGGAAGCTGGAGGGATTGCCTGGAAACAGAGGGATTACAAGTTCTAATCCTGCCTCTCTCTTTAATTTAACTGGTAACCTTTCTCTTTGTGATGAAGCTTAGTGGGGATTGTAAAGAGCTTTATTGACCCAGAGCTCAAGAATGAGCTATTGAACAGTAGGAATGAGACAGGAACTAATGACTCTAATGAAAGCAGGAGAGCTTAATTCAAATTAAAAAATGATTAGAGTTGACAACAGAATTGCAAACAGGACCCTAATTAATGAAAGTAATATTTATTCCACTCTGTTGAATAGGATCATAAGATCTTGGGATGTTAGAGCTAGTCGGGCCTTTAAAAAGGCAGTGTGGCAGAGTGGAGAGCTTGTTAAATTAGGAGCTGGGGAAAGGCCTTCAAATCCCAGCACAGCTTCTTCTTATATGTGTGGTCCTCAGTTTCCTTATCTATACAATAATATCTAAGGTCCTTTTCAGTCCAAGTCACTAGGATACCATCTAATCTAAACTACTTGTTATAAAACAAGTATATAAATATAAAGTATATATGTATAAAACAAGTTATAAAACAAGACAGTGAAACTCACGCTTGTCCAGTTTTCCTAGGATGACACAATTCTATTCAATCCAGTAAACATTCACTCTGTACAAAGCATTGTAGTAGTCAAAAATGATTTTTAAAAGGACCTCTGCCTTAATGAGGCCTATATTTTAAGGAAGGGTATAGATACAATATGCACATGGATGAATAAATACTATATAATTTGTGGTTGGAAAGAGCAAAATTAAATAAGGCTCCCTAAAAGAAGTTGGAGCAGCTAGGTGGCACAGCAGATAGCATGCTGAGTCTAGAGTCAGGAATAGCTGAGTTCAAACTGATCTTAGACACTTAATAGAAGAAAGACCTTGGGCAAGTCACTTAACCCTGTTTGCCTCTATTTCCTCTTCTATAAAATGAGCTAGAAAAGGAAATAGCAAACTACTTCAGTCCTTTTGCCAAGAAAACTCCAAATGAGGTTCACAAAGAGTTAGACACAACAGAAATGACAGAACAACAGCCCCGAAGGAGGTGGTTCCTGAACTTAACCTTCAAGGAAGATAAGCATTCTGAAATATGGCTGTGTGGAAAGTGTACCTTCCAAGGTAGGGGAACAGTCTTTCTGAATGTCCAGAAAGGAAGGTAATGCTGACTTTTGGGAATAGCCCAAAGTTTGGCCCAATTATAACATAGAGTTTGTAAAGAGGGAATGATGTGAAATAAGCATGAAAAGGCAGGATTGAGCCAAACTTGTACTTCCTGACCCTCTCCACACCAGGTAATTTTCATTCAGAACATTATCTTTATCTCCATATAGAGTCACCAGAATTTGGAATTTCATCCTTGGAACCACCCTGGGCTTTTGATAGGCCAGCTTTGGCTTTATCATTCCTGGATCCACTCTACCAGCAAACTTCCAGGTTCTGACCCTGCCTGTCATTTTGAAGTATTATCTTCCCTCATTAGAATTTAAGTTTCTTGAGCTCAAGAACTGTCTTTTTTCTTTATGTTTGTCTCTCTAATACCTAGTATAAAGTAAGCACCTAGTAAATGCTTCTCTCCCAGTCTGGTCTCCCTTTTCCCCCCTCCCCCCAAAGCAACAGTCCAGTAGCTAATGGATATTTTTAAGAAGAAGAGTGATTCGGTCAGATCTATGTATTAGAAAGATTATTTTGGTAGCCATGTGGGAGACAAGAGCAAAGAAAGGAGAGGCAGGAAGTGAAAAACTCAAATTAATATCTATTAAATTAGTTCAAAGGAAAGGTATTGAGGGACTGAAGTAGGATCATGAATCTTTAAGTCCAGAAAAGGGGACAGGTGCCAGAGATGTCATAGTGATATTGTTTGTGTGACATGGAAGATGCTGGCACAGGACCACCCAGCATGGTGTATTCTCATGAGAGAAGGTACTGTGCTCTATGAGCAAAGCAGAACTGAAGTAGCTCAAAGGAAACACAAGATGTGCAAATTTAGAGAATCCACCTTAAATATTCACATGGATTATTTGTGCGCCACCTGTGGTAGGACATTCTGAGTTCCTGTTGGTTTGATCAGCCACAGTAAGACACACTGTGACTTGAGTCTGACATAGGGATGTCATTTTGGTACTCTTCAGGAACAAAAGCCAACTAAGACTTGGTGAGGCAGGAGAAAAAGTCAAGGAGGACTGTGAGGTTCTGAATCTACATTCCCTGGTCAGTTCATATCTAAACTTTTGTATTTAGTTCTGGACACCAGGAAAATGTTGTTCAGAGAGGTTGTCACTTGCTTATGGTGACACAGCTGGTATTTTTTCTCAGGCAATTGCTGCCAAGATCTGAACCAGAGCTCCTGACTCTAATTCCAGAATTCTTTCCATTAAACCTCAGCTGCCTAGTTAGTAGAAATTCAATATCTACCTAATGAAATTTAACAATATTCCTTAGCCAACATCAAGTGGCTCATGGGAACTATAAAATCACTCTTTTTTGTTCACTAAATTAGGCATTCCATCTTCCACCTTCATTTATTTGCACTGACTATCCCCTATGACTGGGATGCACTCCATCTTTCCTTTCTCCTCTTAGAATCCATAAACTTGCTTCAAGCTTCATCCCAAGTGCCTTCTCTCCTAGGAAGCCTTTCCTAATTTGGATCCTCGTACTTGTAGTTTTATATATATATGCTTATGTTATATCTCCTAGTAGAATGTAAACTCCTTGAGGGCAGGGATTATTTATAATTTTTATCTCTGTATTTCCCAGCAGAGGGCAGCTGGGTGGTGTAGTGTCCATAAAACCAGTAGTTTAGATTAGATGATGTCCTGGTTACTTGTACTAAAAGGAACCTTAGATATTATTGTATAGATAAGGAAACTGAGGACACACAAATAAAAAGCAGTGCTGGGATCTGAAGGCCTCCTCCAGCTCCCAATTAGAGTGCTGAACCTGGAATCAAGTTCAAATCCAGCTTTAGACACTGACTAGCAGTGTGATTCTGGGAAAGTCACTTAACCCTGTCTACTTCAGTTTCCTCAATTGTAAAATGAGCTGGGGAAGGAAATGGCAAGCCAGTCCAGTATCTTTGTGAAGAAAAGCCTAGATGGGGTCATGAAGAGTTGGACATGACTAGAAAACAGTTGAACAGCAATCCTCAGTTAATGCCTCAGATATAGTAAGCACTTAACACAGCCTTACTGAATTGAATAAAATACATTTTCTTGTTCTTCCCTGAGCTCTCTCTCCTTCCTGAATAAGGAGGACCTGAGAAACTTAGTTGCCATCTTGAATTCTGTGTCCAGAGCAGACCTATACTTCAGAGAAGTGCTGATCAGCCTATTCCTTCGAGGGGCCATGACCTTCTCTTCTTAATAAGGGCTTGCATTTATCTAGAACTTTATAGTCATCAGAATTTGCAGGCACATTATCCCATTAGAGCTTCATATCAATCCTGCCAGTTACATTGAAATAATACTTCAAGGCTTCAAGGGTCCTGATTTTATCTCTACGACTCTTTCATCACTGAAGAAGATACTGAACCCTTTACACCTTTAAAGTGATCTTTGTGAGTTTATGGAATTGAAAATATCTATTTGCTGGTGGCAAGTTTTCTGGTGGTGGGCTATTCTGGACTTAACTAGATTAGTCCTTTGATAGAAACATAGGCCATCACCAATTGGAAGAACAGCAAGAAGGGCAATTTGGCTAGATCACAATGTGTGTAAGAGGTAGCAAATACTTATGTACACACACACACACACACACATATATAATGCATACATATATGCACAAACACATGCACACACATATACACACTGTAAAGGTAGGTTGAGAGGAAGTTTTCGTGTAAAACAGAGGAATATGTTATATGTTTTAATATTCTAAGGCCCAACGTCCCTTAGCTCTATCTTCTGTTTTCAAAAATTATGTTCTAATTCTCCTTCTGTCTCTAACATTCTATGATTTTAAAATGTGCCTGTATGAGCTCTTCAGGTGCAGCAGTTAGATATCATGCTTTCATTTAGATGATGCCAGTCAGCTGACAAGGATTTATTAAACATTTTGTGCCAGGATACTGTAGTAATTTCTGGGGGTGAAAAGAAAAATAAAATAGTCTCTGCCCTTAAGTAACATACCTCCTAATGGAGGAGATAATATGTAAATAACTAAGAAAAAAATTGAAGTACACAGATTACCTTAAAGGGGAAATTACTAACAGGTGGGATAGGGAAGTAACTTCTGCAGATTTGTTTCTGGCATGAAGTCAGGATTTATGTAAGGTATTTAATAAGAACCAGTTACATAGGGTTAGCCTCCTGTCAAAGGTGACTGCCTTCATTGAATTAATTCAGTGGAGTTTCTCATAAGAACCAAAGTGGGAAGTAGTTGGTCCTTGGGGTCATCTTGCCCAATTGGTCCTGAGATTGAAAAATAAAAAGCTCATAGAATTTTAGAGCTGGAAGTGAGCCATTTCTCCAAATGAAGTCATAATAAAATAAAATAGCCCCAAGATTCATTCAGTTCTTGATACTTTCCAAAAAATACCCCTTCATACTTGTTTTCTTCCTTGTTCTCAACAGCTCTATAAAGTAGATAATAATAATAATTACTGGTATTTTTAGTGCTATATAATTAACAAAGCACTTTTATCACAAAAATTTTGTGAAGGCAATAGGTTACATAGGTGTTTGCTCCATTTTCCATAGGGAGGAGTTGAGTCTTAAAGAAGTTAAATGTTTTAAAGGTATACCTAAAATGACAGTTATTTGGTTTCATAATTTGATACTTATACATGACAAATAAGTTCCCCTCCAAATATGAGATCATGTGATAAAGCAGGAAAAGATTTTAGAGTTAATTTGTCTAGTAAAATCTTAATTTACTGATGAGAAAACTGGGATTTTCCCAACATTACCCCAATATCTAGTACCCAAAGTAGAACAAGAATTCCGGTCTCTTGAAACTAATACATGTTTTTTTGAGCATGAGCACAACATACTAATCTATGTTGTGAAAAGTTCTAGATTTACAATTAGGAATCCTAGGTTCAAACCCTGGTTTCTACTAGCCATGTGACCCTAAACAAATCATTTAGGGGCTCTAACCTTCAATTTCCCCATTTATACATTTAGAGTAATAATACTTTCAGGTAGATGTGAAGAAAGAACTTTGTAAAACCATGAGCTTTTCCTGTCTTTTCCCTAAACCCTATCCCCCAAAAGATTGATACTCTGCTACTTTCTCTCTGTCTGACTTTGGGCAAATCTCTGCATTTCCCCTATCTCCAAATTCAAGATTCTCTACATTAAAAGAGCTGACAATGCCCAATGAGAAAACTCTGGGGACATTTTGGGCATGGATATATAGATATAGGAGTCATCTACATCAAAGTAATAGTTGAGTCCATTGGAACGAATGAGATAGCCAAGGAATAGAGCATGAATAGAAAAGAGAAGGCTGAAGACAGCACCTTATCAGGTTTAGGTGGGGGGAGGGGAAGAGGAGCCAGGGAAGGAGGCAGCAAAGGAACATTTGGGTAAGAAGGAGAATAGCAAGGAGGCAGCAATAAGTCACTTCTCTGGGTCTCAGCATCCTGGTCTATAAAATCACCCAGGCTCCATGAGAATAAGTTCCTAACATGTGAAATGGGAATTTCGGATTAGGGTGTGCTGGAGCCATCTTGAACCAGCTCAGGAGAGCCATTTGTAAAATTTTCAGTATAAACATGGACACTTTAGAAATCTTCTAAAGCTTCAAATCAGGGCTTGAATTATCATTCTGTTGATTGTCTAGACTTAAGAAAATGATGGAGAAGATAATAATACAGATTAAACTTAAAAGCATGTAATGTATACATATACATACACACATATATGTATATATTTCCCCTATAACTTGTTGTTAAACATTTACCAGCATAAGACTAGATTAGATAGATTAAATCTAAGATTCTATGATCTTGTGAGTAGATGGCCATTATGATTTCATTTGCCAAAAAAAATAGACCATGATTTAATACAGTGTTATAACTAGGTGAATTTTCATTTAGAGCAAAGACAACAGAGTAAACAGTGGTGCAGAGAATAGTTTAATTTTGAGTGCTGTTCAGTCAGGAGAAGAAACAGTCAAGTTCTTGCACTGGTAGAAGAGTTGGGGTTAAGAGAGGCTGTTTCTGTGAGAGAGGTGTCCTGTTCATATAGTTATGGATTGGGGTGTTCAGGGGGCACATGGCAGTGTTGGGCGTGGGCACAATCATTACCACAAGAAAATGTGTGTCTCTTGCAGAAGCCTTCACAGGTGTTAGCAGCCTGAGGCATATCCCTCTTTTCTCTAAACTAATTATCGGTCTTACTTCATGACAGTAAATAGGTTATTGTCATATCTCTAGCCCTGAGTCTGGTGCACAGAAATGAGTTGCGAGATCCCACATTCATTCCTGTTTTGGGAACATCTCCTATAGTAATTGATTTATCCCACGTATTTTAGCTTTGGAAACTGATGAATGTAACAGGCAGCCTATCATTAAAGAAAAGACTCTCAGTATCTCAGGCTGACTGGGTCAAAATTGACCATTCTAGGACATAAAGGCTTAGGCATTGGAGCAAAATGCACTCCAATTTAGAGCTGCACCATTGAGGTCAGTACTCTGAAGGGATCTCTGAGCATAGGATAACTTCTTGCAAATCCAGGCCACAAAGTAATGCCATCAATGGGAAACTTTGGGGTGATGAAAAGCTGTGAGGATGGGGCATGATTCAATTTACTTATTTAGGGGAAACTAAAGTTTTGGAAAGTGCTATGGGACTGATTATACACACTAGTACCTGCTTTGTTTTTTTACCTCTAAGGAGTTTGGAGCCTCTTAAATATTTAGTAATAATAGGAACTCGATATTTCTACAGTTCTTTTCTACTTAGCAAAACCTTTATTTGCAATAATCCTTTGATGTAGGTTGTGTAAAGCAGTAGTTATTATTCCTATTTTACAGATGAGGAAACTGAGGTTCAGAAATATCATAGATTCATAGATTTTCCAAAATGGATGGCACCTATATCTATCTACACACCATCAAGACCAACCATGTCTCTATACTGGCTGCCCACCCCAACCCCTGTGCCTGCAATGCTCCCCCTCCTAACTTTCCACCCTTAGAATCCCTTGGTTTCTTTAAAACTCAGCTTAAATGCTTCTTCCTATAGGAGACTTTTACTGTTTGCTCCAAGCTGCTAATCCCTTCTGCTCTAAAATAGAAGTTCTTACCTTTTGTTCTATATATGATAGATTCCCTTGTCAATCTGGTAGAACCTATGGACCTCTTCTCAGAATAATGTATAAAACAAAATGCATAGAGTTACAAAGGAAACCAATTATATTAGAATAATTATCAAAAGACTAAAAAAATTTATGCACCCTAAGTTAAGAACCTTGGTTCTAAAGCTACTTTTTATCTCCTTTTTATTCATTTTGTAAATATAAATTTATATATGTGGGGGTCTTCCTATTAGAATGTTAGTTCCTTAAGCTCTGGGAAGCTTTTTGTTCTTTCTTTGTGTAGCATAAGCTTTGGAGTTACTCTCTTAACTCTCACAGGCAGGTTGGGTCTCTAGACTTGCCAGTTACATTCTCCTATGAAGGTATGAAGGTATTAGAAGGTGATTGGTTGGGGGTGTGGTGTGTGTGTGTGTGTGTGTGTGTGTGTGTGTGTGTGTGTGTGTGTGTGTGATGCCAACCTCTACATAGCCACCATAATTGTCTGTTGATGTCAATTAGCCAGTCAGACTAAATTAGCTTTTGGTTAGAGTTATTTACTAAGGTGAAATAACAATAACAGTTGTTACAAACTCCCTTCCCCTCCCCCTCCCCCTCATGTCTGTGACATTCTCCCGCTACTACACCAGAGTCCAAGGGAAAGTGGGTTGAACATTAGAGAGTGCCTGAGCCAAAAGAGAAACAGCACTCCAGGATGTTGGAAGTCCCTTTTTGGTAGAAACTGATTGCTATCAATTTCTCATTAGGCATGGTATAGCTTTTCTGCTAGGGTCCTTGTAGAGTCCTGAAACAGTTTTTCCTCAGTACATTTAGTTTGTCATTGACCTGTCCCTGCTACTCCGGGGACACTACTAAGATACTTATAAAAAGATTCCAAAGCTCTAGCTTTTTGAAGTTCACAAGGTCTTCCTCTGGTAAAGGTAGGGGAGGGGCAAGGAGACCAAAGCTCAGCTTGTCTCCTTTCTCTACCGCAGATTCCTTCGTAAGCACTTGGCTGGAACCTCTCTTTTTTTCTCTAAGCTGCCAGACATCCAATGTATGATTGAAAAAAAGCTGGTTTTATAACAAGTCCCACAGGACATGACCAAGGCTCTGAGCATTTTTATTGGCCAGCCCTCATGCCTGGAACTACTCTCTCCTCACTTCCCTGCCTCCAAGCTTCCCCATGCACTCCTTCAATCTCAGCTATATTCTTACCTTTTGTAAAAAGCATTTCCTGATCCCCCTTAATTCTAGTGCCTTCTTTCTGAGATAATCTCCAATTTATCCTGCTATATTTTATTTATACATAATTGTTTACATATCATCTCCTCTACTAGACTATGAGCTCCTAGAAAATAGGAACTGTTTTTGCGTTTTTTTTTGCAAACTCAGCTATTAGCACAATGTCTGGTCTATAGTGGGCATTTAATTAATGCTAGTTGACCAACCCCTCTGAATATACTTCCTGTG
Organism: Gymnobelideus leadbeateri; assembly: GCA_011680675.1. NCBI lineage: Eukaryota > Metazoa > Chordata > Mammalia > Diprotodontia > Petauridae > Gymnobelideus > Gymnobelideus leadbeateri. Next base: position 139,684 of record WOXC01005493.1, read on the forward strand.
TAAGAGCATTCCATCTAGTCCAGTGACTTTCAAGGATTTCTAAATTGTTTAAAGACTTCTCAGACCTCGGCTAAAGCCTGGGATTCAACAGAAGTGTTCTCAATTGGTTAAGGGGGCATCATTCTGTTTTCTGTTTTAGATGAGAGTGAGAGATTTGATTGATGCGTTCAATTGATTTACCACTTTCACATTTATATCCTCAGTGTCTGATATATACACACAAACACACATATAAAGAGAGACAGACATAGAAAGTCCTTATAAATGCTTGCTGATCGACTGAAAATAAGAAATGGGAATAGTATACAATAAGAATAGAAAGTTGGAGCCAAGGTGGGGAAGACCCTGTCTTTCATGCCAAGAGGGCTGAAATATAGGAAATAGCCATTGAAGGGTTTTCATTCGTGTGTGTGTGTGTGTGTGTGTGACATGAATAGACCTACATTTTAAGAAGTTTTCTCTGGAAGAATGGATCAGGGAGTGAAATGACTAGCTTCAGGGGGACCATTTAAGAGACCATTACAATACATTTGAGAAGGGAAGTTAGAATGAAGTATGCTTGTGACTCTAGGATTGAGAAGGAAGAACCAGATAGGAAAGGTATCAGCAAGGCAGGATAGGCAGGACTTGACAGCCCATTAGATGCAGGGGAAGGGGAAAAGTGCGACCAAACATTTTTTCACGAGATTTTTAGTCTGGGAAATTTGGGAAAAGGTGGTGCCATCAATAGAAAAAAAGGAAATTTGAATCATAGGAAAGTATTCTGCTGATAACGGTGAATTCAATTTTGGACATTTTGAGGGAATATTGTGATGTTTAGAAAATCTGAAATGTGGATAGACATATATCTTCAGGAACTTCGTTCAGATCCTGCCTTCATAGACACATACTTAGAAAGTCATTCCCTTTTTAGTACTATAGGAAACTCTTTAAATGTATAAGTTGCAATGAAGGTATATGATTCTGTCTGTCTATCTAACTCTCTGAGTATCGCAGTGGAGAGATTTGGGCTTAGAATTAAGAAATTGGGATTCACTCCTGCCTTAGGCTGGTTTTGTGATTATGGACAAGTAGTTTTATCTCAGAGGTATAGTTTCTTCATCTACAAAATGAAAACTTGCACTACGCATCTCATTCAGTTGTTGCAAAGAATGAGCTATATCTACATAAATTGCTATTATACTAATGTATTATAAGTATTTTGTACTGAATCATTGCCATAAGCACTGAAATAAATGAGTTGTTATTTAAAATATATTTTTATTTTATTTTTCCTTAAATATTTCCTAATTACATTTAATTTTTTTAAATATTCATTTAAAAATTGAGTTCCAAAGTCTCTCCCTCTCTCCTGTCCTTTTCTTACCCCTCCAGACATTAAACAATATGAGATCAATTATACATGTGAGTTCATGCAGCGCTTATTTCCATTAGCTAGGTCTTTTACAGTTGATCATCATTACAATATTTCTGTTACCATGTATAATGTTTTCCTGGTTTTTCTCATTGCACTTTGCATCAGTTCATGTGTATCCTCCCTGTATTTTGTTTTTCTGAGAGCATCTTCCTTATTATTCCTCATAGCACAATAGTATTCCATCCAAATCATACACAGAAACTTGTTCAGCCATTCCCCAATTGCTGGACATTACCTCAATTTCCAATTCTTTGTAAACAGAAAAAGAGCTGCTATAAATATTTTTGTACATATATGACTATTTCCTTTTTCTTTGATCTCTTTGTGATATAGACCTAGTAGTTATATTGTCAGATTAAGGGTTATGCATAGATTTATATCCCTTTGGCATAGTTCCAAATTGTTCTCCAGAATGGTTAGACTGGCAATATGAGCTATTGTTATGCAGTTTAATGATTCTGTAGACTGTGGGTAACTATTTTTTTTTTCCACATTGTAGCCTTACAAAACATTAGAGCAGGAAGGCATATTAGCAATTGTCTAGTTCAGGAGTTCTAACCTTATCTCTGGGAATTAACATTTTTGAAAATTTTGATAACAGCATTTCAATATAATTAATTTCCTTTTTAGTCCTGTCCATTTTACACAGTTTCTTGAGATGTGGTCCATGGGATTCATCAGAATGGCAAAAGGGGCCCAGGACACACGCAAAAAAAAGGTAAAAACAATCCTAATCTAATTGAGCTACCTTATTTATTTATCTATCTATCTGTCTATCTATCTATTTATTTATTTATTTACTTTTGTCTTTTTTGGAGAGGGGAAGGCAGGGCAATTGGGGTTAAGTAACTTGCCCAAGATCACACAGCTTGTAAATGTTATATATCTGAGGCTGGATTTGAACTCAGGTCCTCCTGACCCCAGGGCCAGTGCTCTATTCACTGTAACACCTAGCTGCTCCAACTACCTTATTTTTTAAATGAGGAAACTGAGACTCAGAGTTGGAGAAGGGACTTATGCAAACCAAAAGGCAAATTGATGTCAGAGGATACATCTTTTGACTTCTGGTCCATAATTTTTCCATTATAACACATTGACCTCTCCAGACTGATAGCCTTCTTCCTCCCTATTGCATTGTGTTTCAGGAGGAAGGGTATTGGAGAGACTTGGGCAGACAAAAGAGAATAGGCTTTTACTTTTGTTCCTTTTTATTTTTCCTTCCCTTCCCACTGAAGGACTGGAGATTGGACTCACATCACTTGTTTCTTTAGGTTAGGAGACGAGGAAATTTCCCTCTCTCTCCAGCCTGGGGGGATTGCAGTGATTTGAATCCTTAAGTGGAGAGAGTATGATAGAAAGCCAAGATGAAAGAGGAAGAAAATATATCTCCATCTTCTTAAGAAGAGTGATGGGGTTTATGATGAAGATGAAGTGGACAGAGATATACAGCCTTTGAAGAAAGTTTCTCTGCTAAGCAGCCATGGCATGCTGGCTCTTGCTCTCTGGCGCCACCTACTGGAACTTTTCAGGATTCAGTCAAGTCGATCCAATTCAGCCCCTTTCAATGGACAGTAGATGCACAGGTTGAAAGGACATCAAAGGTCCAATCACCTCATTTTACAGATGAGGAAACCGAGGTCCAGAAGGTTTATGTGAATTTCCAAACACCACAGAGGTAGTATGCATCAGAGGTGAGTTTTGAATCTAAGTTCTTGGACTTCATAACAGGGACACTGTATCATGCAGCCTCCTTTAATCCTCTAACCCTTTATCAAGCTTTTGCTGCATTCAGTTCAGGACACTGTGCTGAATCAGAGGAATACAAAGATGGAAAAAATAATGTCATCCCTGCCTACAAAAGCTTGCAATTTAATGAAGGAGTGGGAGATACAGAATCACAGAATTCCAAAACAGTAAGGGAACTCAGCAGCCATCTAACCCAACCTATACCTGAATTCCCTCATCAATATCACCAGCAGGTGGTCAGTCCATCTTTACTTGAAGACCTTTAGTGATAGAAAGCCTATTACCTCCCAAGGTCCCACTTCTGGACAACTCTAATATGTCTCCCTTCTGGTTCTATACATTGCTACTTAGCTGTGATGCCAGTTGCTGTTGCAGTCATTTGAGCCTAGATAGACACTCATCTATGAGATTATTGAGTAAAGAGGGAGAGATCATTTTGGGTGAGGTTGCAGGTGTAAACAAAAAAAGCAAGAGACAATAGTATGCCTTGTGTGATGTACATGAGATATATGCTAAGCATCAGATAAGTGCCAGGGGAAGTAGGGAGTGTCTATTCTGTGCCAGGCATAGTACCAACCAACTTATAATTATTATGTCATTTGATCCTCACAACAACCTTGGGAGAGAGGTTTCCATTCTATCATTGGGGAAACTGAGGCAGACAGAAGTTGAGTGACTTGCTAAGGTCATATAACTAATAAGTGTCTGAGACTGGGTTTGATTCTTAGGTCTTCCTGACTGCAGGTCCAGGACTCTATCTGGAAAGGCCTTGAGTTATACTTTGAAGTCAGGAATCAAAGGGCTCATAGTGTTGCCTACAGTGCCCTCCTTATACATATACACACTTGGGATCATATATATGAATTGTTAACTCAGAATCTACAGAGAAAGGGGAATAAATTTCCAATACACAAAGATCTTATCAAGCGGATAAAGACCTTAATTATTTATGTTGTTCTATCAGTCATGTCCAATTCTCTGTGACCCTGTGCACCATAGCATACCAATGCTGTCCACAAAGTTTTCTTGGCAAAGACACTGAAGTGGTATTTCCTCCTGCAGTGAAACTCAGGTCTTTAAGATGTGAATTCAAATCTGTCCTCAGACACTTAGTAACTGTGTGACTCTTAGGCAAGTCACTCAACCTCTATTTGCCTTAATTCACTGAAGGAGGAAATGGCAAATTGATCCAGTATCTTTGCCAAGATAACTACATGGACAGTATTGGTGTGCAATGCTCCATAGGGTGAGCAGGAGTTGAACAATACTGAAATATTAAACAACAACAACAACTTCCTGACTCCAGGTCCAGCACTGTCCAATGAGTCACCCAGATGCCTCCAATATAGCTAAGTATAAATGTGCATATACATGTGTAGTACCTACTCTGAGATAACTATCCCAATTCCCACTTGAACTGTGGGAGAAGGGTCCCCAAAGCTTGACTTCTATGTCTCCTCAGAGTTCTAGGGATAATATCTAGGGATAACTATTGTTGCTCTTTACATGATCATGAGTGGACTATCACTTAGCCAGAATTATGTAGCTTTTAGAAAGGGATATTTACTAAGAGTAGTTGGTGCAAAACATCTCAAGAATCTGACACACTCTCAAATCAGTGCATATGAGTCTAGCGGAAAGTGAGCTAAGGCATAGAGATCACATGTGACTATAAAGGGTGATTCATGCGTCCTGCAATGGTATCTTCAAATGGGCCACCTAGGTATGACATATTTTTCTATTGGACACTTTGTAGGACTGTGGATCTACATCCAGTCTCTCCTTAGCTCAGAATGCAGGCATAGCTATCAGCTATTAGATTTTTGTTTTAATTTCAAAGCATTTAATCATATTCCCAGCACCTCTTCTCTTCTGTTCAATCTTTCAGATTTCACTGATGAGTTTCTTAGCATTCACATCACATCTGCTCCTTTCAGTATCCTGGAATGTAGTTCACCTGGGTCGGAACTCATCAACCTGAACTCTGGTGTCTAGGTGACTCAAACTCATTGAAGATAACTTTGACACTCTTACCACGCCCTCCTTTATCTTGGGTTTCAAGTCCCTGTTCATGACTTTTGCTTTATCCTTCTCAGTCCAAACATTATTCTCCTTGGAAGAGAAACCTAAAATAAAAAAAAAAAAATTGGTTACGTTTTGCCTCACCCATCGTTATCATTCTGTCTGTTATGAGTGAGCCACTCTCTGATTATCTTACCTCCAACATACCTATATAGATGAATATTCAGAGAAAGGCAGGTTGTGGTGCAATGAAGGGAGTGCTGTTTCTAGTGTCGAAGAGACCTGAGCCCATGTATGTTCTCTGTCACTTACTAACTTGACCCAGGCCAAGTCATTTAAAAACAAAACAAAACAAAAACTTCAGTTTGACTCAGTTTCCTCAACTAGAAAATGGGGATAATAATAGTTCTTCTCAGGGATGTTATGAAGATCAAATGAAATTATATATATATATATATATATACATATATATATATGTATGTGTATGCGTATGCATATGTGCATGTGTATATGTATATATACATATACATACACACATACATACATTCATGTAGACAGGCACATACACACATCTACAATGCATATACACATACATACACACATACACACATATATGCATACACACATAAACACTTAGCACAGTGCCTGGCAATTAGGAGGTGCTGTATAAATGCTTATTCCCTTCCCTTCTCCCCTTTATTCAACAAAGTACAAACTTCTTTCTTTTGCCCTTCCCATTTATTGTCAGCCGCAGCTCATTCCAGGCATTCGCATTCCTGACACCGTTTTGAAAGAATCATGCTCCTCTTCTTGTGTTCATTCTCGGTTGTTCGCCCCTGTCCCATCTTAGGATAATAGAATCTTAGATTTAGAGCTAGAAGGTATCTTGGAGGTCAACAAGCACAATCCCCCTTGTTTAGCAAATGAGAAGACTGAGGCCAAGACAGGTTAAACGCTTGGCTCTACTTTGTGTGAGTCCTCACGGTTAGTTAGAATTCCAGTAGAGGTCATTTTTATTCCTAATTCATCATTCTTTTGTCTGTATTACTCTCTCAAATGTACAATCCCAGTCTCACAAACTACACAACCCCCCTCTCCCACACACACTCACAAAATAAAAGCAAATTAAATTGGTTCATTTATTCCCTGTCTTTTTAAACAAATTCATTTATTTTTCTCATCAGAATAATTTTTTCTATGGAAAGAACATGGGAAAAGGAGTTAAGAAGTGAGGAGTTTGAAGCCTGACATTACTCCCCAGTGCCTGTAAGTCACTCCATTTCTGGGCTTCATATCTCACATCTGTAACATGAGGCATTGGAACAATTGATCTCTAGCGACCTTTCCATCTCCAAACCCACAGTCCTCTAATCTTATGACATGTAATAATCATGGTATTATGATTAATATGATAAGGACAAAAGAAAGATCTAAAAGAACTGGTCTTGGAAAACTGGTCCTCAGAGGAGGAAGAGATCACTTTACATCTGAGGGCAAGCGGGGGAGCTAGTTCAGGACAGTCCTCATGGAGGACTCAGTGCTAGACCTTGAAGGAATAGGTTTGAGTTCTACACATGGGAAGTTCCAAGGCCTACAATTGCATGGAAGTTTATGGTTTTCCAAGTGTTTCATCTGTTCATAAGATTTTGAGCAGGAAGAGTCAGAAGGACCTTGGGGATCATTTAGTCCAACATTTTTATTTTATATTTGGGGATTTTGAGGCCCAGAGATATTCAGTGATTTGCCCAAAGTTACACAGATTATAAGGAGCTGTGTTAGGATTAGTTTATTCATTGATCCACAGAACAAATATTACTATGTGCCAGGCATTTCCTTTGGTCTCATGCTTCCCTTTACTCTTGGCAATATGGTAGCCTTCATCTGCACACAATCTGTTGTCATTCTACCTCTCCCTCCACTAGCAAATCCCACTTTCTTCTTGATCTTCACTGTGACCTCTGATCCTTCCATTCCTCAGTTCTCTCCCAGGCCATCATCCCTGCCCTGGTTGCATTCTCTTTCCTTCCCTAGCTTTACCATTTGGTGAACCAATCCAGTTCTACACACTGTCCTCTTCTCTTGATTCCCTCGTCCTTTAATCCTATTGAATATCTAGCATTTCCAAACCCAATCCTTGGATTAATATTGCCATTTCCTGCCTTCTCTCCTCAGCACACACTGTTGAATGATGTTGGAGGAAATCATGGAACCACTATGAGTTTAAGCTACGTACTCTAATGCACCCTCATTGAGGTAAGGCAATACTTTTATACCTCCCTAATTGATTCATTGACCATTCACCACAGCAGCTTTTCTAAACCTCTTCATCCTTAAATACCTCACACCTCCCTGTTTCATTACCCTTAGCTGAGAAACCTCCCCCATAATATTTCACTAATAATAAATAAGCCGTTCTCAAGAGAGCTCCACCTTCTCCTTTCTTCCTCATTTCACATCACTCAGATCCCTTCCCCTGCTTTTTCTCTCTTTATCTCTGTTATCTCTGTTTCACATGAGGAGGTGACCCTTCCTTGCTAAAGCATACCCCTCTCTATGTCTGAACGATTCCATTCCTTCCCATCTTCTCCAACACATTTTCCCCTCCATCATCCTTACTCTCACTAATATTCAATTACTCCCTGTCTGCTGGCTGCTTCCCTATTGTCTACAAACATGCATATACATGTCTCCCCCATCCACAAACAACCTTTGCTTGATCATCCATCTCTAATAGCTTTTGTCTTACATCTCTCCTCCCTTCTGTGGTTAAATTTCTTGGGAAGGCCATCTATAACAGGTGCCTCCACTTCTCTTTTTTCCTCATACTCTTCTTAACTCTTTGCTGTCTGGCTTCCAACCTCATAAATCAGAAAGGGTGAACTGCAGCAAAGCTTTCTATTTAATGAGTGAATACCTCTTAGGCTCAGAAGAACCTTGAGCCTGGGAGGGGCTCATATTCCATTAACACTCTCCCTCTAGTTCCTTCCCTTTTCACATTAGTTTAAATGCAAATGTCACTCTGTGCTATGTAAGGGAGTCCAGAGATCCTGGCTCCTTTCCCATATCTGGCAGGGTCAGTGAGAAGAATTCATTTTCAGAAAGAAATGTCCTGAAATGCTCAGTGTGTTTTCTTTACAAGGAAGAAAAAAAAAAGAACACAATCAAAACACCCTTGCAAGGTTAATTAGTATATAAACATTCAGTTTTATTTTCTATTGAGTATGACTGAGAAAGTAAATAATTGTTAAGAATGCCAAGTTATGGGGCTGTAATTGAAAGTAGTCCCAGATATTACCCCTCAGCGGCTTGAAGGTGGGAGCAAATCCATGAACACAAAAGGTGAAAATAGGTCTGATACAGTGGAAAGAGCACAAGATTTTTAGTCAGACTTCAAACCCTACTCTTGTCATTACTAATTATGTGACTTTGACTTAGTCATTTAAATTCCTGGGCTTCAGTTTCCCCATCTGTATAAAAAGGGAATCATACTTATGGCCTCTAAGGTCCATTTTAGCTCTTGATCATGTTCCTAGGGGCTTCTTATACAAATGGCCATAGGACCCACTGGTTAGCTCCAGAGAGGGAATCTTTTCCTGCAAGTATTCCTTGACTACTTCACCCCACCCTGATCTTATTTCTTCTATGAACTCTGGTAGCACTTATGTGAAAAGCACCCTGATATTAATTCTGGTCTTGGTTCTATCATTGATTCACTATGACCATAGTCAGATTATTTTCCATTTTGGGGCCTCAGTCTCTGTTCTTACCCTACTTCCTTTGTAAAATGAGGTCATTAGAATAGATGTCCTCTTGGGTCTCCACCTCATCTAAAGTTTTATGACTTAACTAGAGATTTTTGATTTAGTGCCTAGAGTGTGAAGAACATTGTGCTAGCACAATGGGAAAGTACCAAGTTTAGATAAACTTAAAGAGTTGCAAAACAAATTGCTGTATGACGTTGGAAGTGGGAATGGCTTCAGTTTTAGGTAGGAAGGAGTTGCACAATAGGAAGAGGTAGATTGTCAAGGTAATTTCCTTTGGGTTTCTACCAGTAGGAATATTTTCCCTGAAAGGTATCCATTTGAGGGATTTCCATAGAAGTGCCACAAGAGAACCCAGGCAAATAAAGATAGCCAGCCAATGTCTGGTTTCAACTTGGCATTTATGTCAAGCCTAGATTTTGATTGAATCCCTTTCTACTTGGCCACTTTGAAATAACGGAAGATATTTTAACAATACATTTGAAGGATGCAAAGGGCTTTGCACACATTTATGATCTCATCTCTGATACAACAATACCAAAAAGCAGGGAGTGCGCGTCTTAATAGAGTTTCAGATATAGAAAGGATAGTAGGAAATATCTAGTTCATCTCTCACTCCTCCCTTTTTACAGGTACAGAAGATGAGACTCAGAGAAGAGCATACTAGGATAATAGGATATGAGTTCTGGAAAAAGCCTGGTATAGTGGAGAGATCATTGTCTCTGAACTCAGAGGATGCAGATTCAAATCATGCCTCTATCGTTTTCTTTTGCTAGCTATATGATTTCAGGATAGTCCCTTAGTACCCTGTGAGGAGGCATCTGAATACAGTAATCAGGAGAATGGAGTTGGTGGCCCCAGAGGTATCTTCCAGCTCTTGAATAATAATCCTATGACCTTAGTTTGCATATAGTCAAAGCCTTTCATTTTACTGATAAGAACAGTGTAGCCCAAATAGCTTAAATAACTTGCCCTAAATTATGCCACTTTTAGGTAGCCGATCTAAGATAGTACCACAGGTTCTCTACTTTAAATCAGTCTTCCTCCCCCTATGTTACAAGCATTTCCCTGGTTACCTTGTACTTTGGATGGATATTATCTTTATTATCTCCCATGAATTGATCTGATGCCTGAAGCCATAGATGAAGTCACTTGGAGACCCAGCAAGTTGAGATAAGGGATGTAGGAAGAGTAAGTTGATTATGAAAGGAATGGCGAAAGAAAGGAGAGTTACTAGGAAAAAAAAAGTTTATAGGTTTTTGGAAGTGTAAATCATTGGCAATAAAAAAAAAATATTGCAGATCATTCCTTCATCAATTTATCCAGCAAACATTTATTTTCTACTGGGTACAGAGAACTGCCCTAAGAACTTGGGGTGATATGAGATAAGATGAGGTCCCTGTCCTCAAGGAACTAGTGTTGGATTTTGAGTCAAGAAATAGGCACTCAATATCCAGGTTGGATACTTATCAGTTGTTAACCTTGAGTAAGTTATTCCATCAAAGGAATGCTGGTAAATTGTGAACAACTGGCTCTCCACACAGACAGACAGACACACACACACACACGACACACTTTTAAGTTTAATCTACATTATTAACATTTTCCCCCATCATTTTCTTAAGTCTAAATGATCAATAAGACAAATCAAATGCAGATTTGTAGTGTTTGCTGTTTTCTAGCCCATAGTGAAATATTTAACAATCACCTGATTCCAGCATAACCCTGAGACTTGACCACCCTGTGGCTCAGCTGTCTTATTATTAAACTCAGGGGGATTTCAGGGGCCGGATTGGACTAGATTATCCCTTATATTTCTTCCAGCTTTCATCATATGATTGTCTGACATCTAGTTTCAAAATCTATAAAATTGAGACTTTATTTATATTTCCTCTCACGCAAAAGTATTTTGAGGATCAAATGGGATAATCTAGTAGACCCATAAAATTTTCTCTCAACCATCACTGTTAGCACTTGGGAAACACTGATTGTATGCTCTCTTAGCACAGGGAAAATGTCCTATTTATCTTTGTGTTGCACTGAGTCTCTTATAAGAATAAGACACCTATAATTATAAAGAGACAGCATGCAATAATGGAAAGACACAGTATCATAGACATGATTGGACTTCAGAGTTCATCTACTCTAAAACTCCCAGTTTGCTGATGAAGAAAGTGAAGCCCTGAGACATTAAGTACCTTACCCAAGTTTATCAAGGGACTAATTAGCAGGGCGAGGATTGAAACCAGGATCTCTGACTAAATCCAGGGCTCTTTCCTCTGTCTCACACTGCTTCCCAGAGTCAGAAGACCTGGGTTTGAATCTTAGTTCTGCTAATTTATTTCTTGTGTGATATTAGATGATTTGCTTAATTAATGCCTCTGAGCCTAACTTTCCTCATCTGCAAAATGGGGGTTTGGACTAGAAATACTATGAAGACTTGTCCATATCCATGGTCCTGTGTTCTTTCCATTATTCTGGGCTGTTCCTATTCATGCCTATCCTTATTAGGCACTTGGCAAGGTATGAAGATAAATGACTGTTCTCTGTACTTACACAGTGTACATTCAGTGTTTTGCAATAGTGCATGACACTGGTCAATCCAGGCAACCCATTATGCCTCACTACCCTCACCTAGGAAATGAGGATAATGCTACTTGCTGTACCAACATCAATTGTTGTGAGGAAAGCAGTTTGTAAGCCCTATAGTGCTATATAAAAAGGAATAAAGCATTACAAAACGTTTTTCTCACAGCAATCTTGTACAAGTGTGATTATCTCCATAGTATCACTAGGAATATTTTTCACCTGGGAGGGAAATATACAGTTGTAGGGGAGGAGAATAAGGCAGCAAATGCTTTGCAGATGATAATCAGAAGAGGAGATGACAATGAAGAGGACAGTCTAAGGTGGTGGAGGGAGAAGACCATCTCTTCTTCCTCCTCCCTTAACTCTCTCCAATCCATACCCCCTCCCTTCCCTGCTTTTCCATATTGCCTCAGGGTGGAGGTCAGTGGAGGACTCCTACCAGCAAGGGACAATAGTCATACAACCACAATAGGAAAGGAATACTCACCTCCCACCTCTAAGCCCTATGGGAAAGGCATCTTCCAATTATTAGTTCCTGGAATAAAGTTTCTTCCCTCCTACCCTAGTTACAGATTAGGAAATTGGAACTCAGAGAGGTGAATTCATTTATCCACAGTCATACAACTAGTGAATGTCAGAGCTGCAGGTTGGGATTATGGTTGTTGTTGTTGCTTCATTGTTTTTTAAAAAAATATTTCAAGTTCCATGCTATCTTTATGAAAACACACCATTTAGAACAGTATATTACATCTAGTAAGTACTTCAATGGTCATTGAATGGTAAATATTGAATCATTATGGCTGTCTCCGAACAAAGTTTTGAAGGAGATAAAGCGTACCTTCCAGGACCCTCCTTCCATTTATTTTTCCCTCCCCCTCCCCTCCTCTCTCCCCTTGACCCCAATTCTACATCATCATCATCATCATCATCATCATCATCATCATCATCATCATCATCATCATCATCATCATCATCATTTCTATCTCTGTCCCTTTCTGTCTGTCTCTTTCTGTCTGTCTCTGTATCTCTCTTGCTCTTTCTTTCTCTCTCCCTCTACTGTTTTGTGACCAAATGTTCAAATTTTCTATGGGCCAGAGGCAGGAGTCCAACTCCATGGGGAGAGTTTAGATGGGTGGATAACTTATGTAAACTATGTAATAAAAGCAGGCCTCCCAGCAAGGATTATTTTCTTTTCTTTTCCCACTGTTGGTCATAAGAGCCCCCTTAGGAAGGGGTAAGTTTCATAAGAAGTCATATGTAGATGAGAACCTCTGGTATTAGGCTACTAAAAGACTCCACCAGAGAGACAGAAAGTCTGTTGCCTCAGCGCCTGAATGGGGTAAGGGCCTGATGGGGTCTGGGGGTAGGGGAGGGATATTTTTGGAATGAGAAGTGAAACTTAAGAGACTAGCTTATGAGACAGAGCTATGGCAACTCAGTTCTCATTAACCCTGCATGTGCTACAATGCTGAAAGACTGTGCATTAAGAAAAATGGGTTGGTGTGGGGGAGGGGTGAGCTCTAGTTTTGCCATTTACCATCCAAGTGACTTTGGGGAAAGCTATTTCATCACACTAGGACTCAGTTTCCTCAACTGTTAAATTGTTGGAGCAGCTAGTCCCTGAATCCCATTTATTCCTTTAACAATTTTCTTTGCAATTCCATTCTTTAAAAATTATTTTTTTTTTTTTTGCTTTTTGAAGGGGGGAGGGCTGGGCAATTGGGGTTAAGTAACTTGCCCAACGTCACCCAGCTAGTAAGTGTTAAGTGTCTGAGGCTGAATTTGAACTCAGGTCCTACTGACTCCAGGGCTGGTGCTTTACTCACTGTGCCACCTAGCCACCCCCTAAATCCCATTCTAATGCTAACATCCTATGGGATCACAGAATCATAGATTTAGAACTGAAAGTCAAACCCCTCATTTTACTGATGAAAATCCTGAGGTCCCAAGAAGTTAAGTGACTTGTCTAAAGTCACACAGTTACTAAATAGCAAGGGGCATTTTAATCCAGGTCCTCTGAGCTCTGCCCATTATTCTTTCTACTGTATCACCCTTTCTTTTTGTGTTCCATGGTCTGTGTTAGATAGCTAATATAGTGCAAGAGGGAGAAAACTGAACTTAGAACTTGAAGTCACAGGATCTGAGTTCAAATACCAACTCTGACCCTTAGTTTCCTCATCTGTTAAATAAGAGTTCTGGACACTATGACCTCTAAGGTTGGTTCCAGTTTTGGTTTTATGATCATAAATCTAAGGTTTTTTTTTTCCATTTTGATACTAGTTTCTAAGACTATTTCTTAGCTCTGACATTCAATATTTTATGAAAGACAATCTGGAGTAAGGAACTTAGAATCAGGAACACTTGGGTTTGAATTGTACGTCTGAAAAAGTATAAGCCGTGTCTCTATGGGCAATTCATTTTTTTCTCTGAATATCAATTTCTTCACCTGTAAAATGGGGATGATAGAGTTTTCTCTCAATGTACTGGCTCAAATGAAGTAGTGCATAAAAATGACTTTACAAAAATCAAAACACTATATAAATATCATTGCTTTGTCATATTTTAAAATCTGTTTTATGTCTCTTCTAGCCCTAAAATTCCATGTCCTGTGTTCTTAGGTTCTTTCTAGCTCAGATATTCTATGTTTTAAAGCCCCTTACTGTTCTAACATTCCATTTATTTCAACAAATACAACTTCCTCTCCTACTCTTCCTTACCCTGTGTCCTCCTCTTCCTCAATGAGTCATAGTTGGGCCTGAGCCTATGTAGCTGTACCCACAAGAAGAAGATGCTGCGGGGTTGGAGAATGAGGGGGAAAACAATGAATGTGGAGTTGACTTAGGATGTAACTATCCCTAGCAGGAAGTGATACAGGACACGGTTAATGCACAAATTTGGGAAGAAGAAACAAAATCAAAGGAGCCTGAGAACTAAGATAGATTTTTTCTCTTGGTTATGGCCCATGGCCCATGGCCCATCATGCTTTGGAGACCCATATCTCCTATATTTGCAAATGTAAAGCAGGATCAGGAGCTTATGTAGATTCAGAGCCCCTTAGGGAGTAAGAATGTGGGTTGTGTGGGAATAGAAGAAGTACTCCATTGGGAGTTAGGAAGGACCTAGAGTTTCCACATAGCCAGTATCCAAATGACCTGCATCAGCCTCATTCTGCTCAGTAGTGGGAAACAGAGATTTGAATCTAGATACTTAAACTGTGTCCTTTAAGTGAATATATTTTCCTCTTCAGCCTATAGACTAAAGGTTTTGAGGGCTGTTTGGTCTGGGACAAGCTGTGAACACCCAGCCCTTCTAATATGTTTTTTTTTTTTTAACACAGTATCATCCCCTCCCCTTTTCTTATATTCTTATAGGTCTATGTAAGTTAAATAAATTTAAATAACTCACATTTATATAGCATTTTAAGACAAGTTGGAACTAGGGCACAGAGGTAGCCAGCTCTCTGAGAAGCCTAGAGGTTTTTTTTTTTTTTAATTTCCCTAAATCACCCTTAAGAGCTATATACAATGTATATCTGCAAGGGTAGCCATAGAAATGTTAGCCCCTCACCTTTATCAATGAATAGATGAGGTCAGGTAACTGGATAGCAGTGCCTTCAACAGCTTAAATATTTATTATGTGCCTACTGTGTACAATATAACACCATTAATCAGTCTGACCATTATGACAGACCTTTAGGCACTTAGGGTTGAACAATGGCTTGGATTACCGAATGGACATCTAACAGTGGATTCAGAGTTTTCAACAGGTCATGTTAATGACTAGAGTGTATTGGCCATTTAGCAGACCAATCCATTTTAAGTTATCCCTTGTCTTTATCAAGGCCAAAAAAATGGAAATGGCTGTCATGAAAGTTAATCAGGCAGAACATGTGCAAATGACTTGAGATTAAAACATATCTTATAGTGGACATAGCACAGATTTACTGTCAAAAGATTTACATGATACTGGGCAAATCATTTAATTTTTATCAGTTTGCTCATCTGTCAAGTGGGGACATTAATATTCATACTTTCTACCTTACAAGGTTCTGGAGAAGATCATATGTTTTATTAAAAGCTTTGCCATTGTAAAGCTCTATAAAAATGAAAAGTTTTGTTGCTGTCATTATCAGTTTCACTATCACTATTACAACTGTTGCTGCTATTTTTTTGGTTGCTGTTGCTATTTCTTTTTTTTTTTTTTTAAAGCAATTGGGGTTAAGTAACTTGCTCTAGGTTACATGGCTAGTCATTATTTATGCGTGGGTGCTCATTTTCTGAGGCCGGATCTGATCTTGGGTCATCCCAACTCCGAGGCCGGCGCTCTTACTCACTGCGCCACCTAGCCGCCCCTTTAGGGCAATTGGGGTTAAGTAACTTGCCCAAGGTTACACGGCTAGGTTTTTGTTTGTGTGGATTAAGTGTCGGGGAACTCAGGTCCTTCTGACTCCAGGGCTGGCGCTCTATTCACTGCGCCACCTAGCCGCCCCTTGCTGTTGCTATTTCTGTTGTGGAAGATGATGTTGACCAGTAGTAGAAATAAAGTGGTTTCCAGGATTAATGTCTTCACTGTTCAAATTTGTTGTTGAATCATTTTTCAGTCACGTCTGACTCTTCATGACCCGTATGGGATTTTCTTGGCAAAGATACTAGAGTGGTTTGCTCTTTCCTTTTCCAACTCATTTTACAGGTGAGGAAACTAAGGCAATGAGGAAGGTTGATGTGACTTAACCAGGGTCACACAGCTCATAAATGTCTGAGGCCTGATTTGAACTCAGGAAGTTAAATCTTACTGACTCCACTCTCTGACACCCCTAGGTGCACCATTTATCAAAGAGGCACCTCACATAGACTTCACTGAGTGCATGCAGCCCACATCTACCTATTCCAATGCAAAGTATCAGTCAAGAAACCACTGACTGCCATGCTTGCCTGAGATAGAGCTGCTCCAAGAATGTGACCAAGTTAATGGAACAATTTGCTAACATTTGGGAACACTTGGCAAAGGTAAGTGATACCTTACACTTAGTTCTACAGATTTAAGATCAGCAGAACCTCTTACTCAGCTGCCTTGTGCCATATCTTCTCCGGGGGTAGGAAGATAAAAATAAAGTTTTGGTTGCTCACTGGAAACACAAATGCTATGTTGTCTCATTTTCTTTGTATCAGTTGCTGTCAGAATGGGTGAACCACTGGCAGCAATATATGAAAAAAAGATTAAGAAAACAAAAAGAAAGGTTAAGGAGCAAAGGAGAAGGATGCCTTTGGACTGGAGGAGAACATATGTTCTTTCAATTGAAAAAAAGATATTGAAGGAACTGACTATTGGTTAGTTCGTTTTGATTTGATTCCTAGATCTCTAGACCTGAAGACCTGAAGAGTCTAGATCTCTCTCTCTCTCTCTCTCTCTCTCTCTCTCTCTCTCTCTCTCTCTCCTATCTATCTTTACATACACATATACACATATGCATATATAATATGTGTATATATATTATAATGGTGGGTTGTGACCATTTAGAAGGGAAAGTAATTGTTATTGATATCAGCATGTGATCATCATGGAATTAGTGGGCTGACATCAACTTAAGAGGGTAGTACCTCAGGGATCTGTCCTTGTTCCTGGGTTGCTTAACATTCTTATCAGTGGCTTGGTCAAAGTGCTTATTATGTGTATCCATTATATAAAGCTGGAGGTATAACTGAACTGCTTGGAGATAGCTTTAAGATATAGAAAGTTCTTGACAAACCTGTAGGGTAAGATATCCAATTGAGTGTGTATGTTATTTTTTCCTTAAGCCAAATTATCGTCAGAGCTATGAGAAGGGTGCCCTCTTTACAGCCACCCAAACCTCTGGCACACTAAAGTTCCTTACCCCAGGACTACCACCAAAGACTGTGACCCAGATCCAAGCAGGTCAAAGCAAGAGTAATTACCCTCTGAATGGTTGCTTAGTCCCCCTATGATCTGCAGGCCAGGAGCTCCAAAAGCAGCCACTGGGCAGCAGTGGCAGCCATAATGCTGCTGCCACCTGGGGGATGGGGGACAGGGTTTGAAACTGTGCTTTTCTTTCACCCAGTTCCAACAGAGTTCCCTACTGATCTTTTGCTTTCTTTTTGGTGTTTATGTATTGAGAAGTTTGGACACCACCACAGCTGCAGGTTACTCACTCTCCTGAAGTCTACTAAGGCTGGTCTGGGTTGTGAGTTTGGGCTGGTGTGGCTCATATGGGACTATGCTCGGCTCCCAGTCCTCCGACCCTTCCTGTCGGCCTTTCAGGCTGCTTTCAGCGGAAGTTTTGTTTCTCTTTGTCACCTTGTGGGTTCTGTAGCTCTAAAATTTGTTCAGAGTAATTTTTTATAGGTATTGAAGATGTTTGGAGTGGGAACTCCAGCAAGTTCCTGCTTTCACTCTGCCATCTTTGCACTTAGATTTTAAAAATAAATCAATACCAAAAATATAAAATGGGGGGAGCCTGACTATATATAAGTTCTTGTGCTTTAGATTTGGGGATTTTAGTGGACTGCAGTTTGGAGATGAGCCAATAGCATAATATGAAGTGCCCAATACAAAAAAACAACAAATGTGATCTTATGCTGAATTAAGAGGTATAGTGTCTAGGTTGAAGGATGTGAAAATCACATGGTAGTCTCCCCTGATCAGATCATATCTGGAATATTTTGTTCAGCTCTGGCTGCTACATCTGAAGTAGGGTATGTATGAGCTTTAGAGAGCATCAAGGGAAGTGAAGGCAATCAGAATCCTAAAGAACTTTGAGATAATGCTGTGTGATGCCATGACTCCATTGAGGAACTCAGAGACATTTATGTCAAGAGAAGGGAGGATTTAAAAGCAGCTTGAGAGTTGACTTCAAGTATTGAAGGGCTGTTCTTTTTCTCTCAGAGAGAACATTTGGGAACAATGGATGGACATCTCAGAGAAGAAAATTTAGTTGTAAGGAAAGCCTTACTAATTTTCGAGTGATCTAAGAGTGAAATGGGCTGCCTTAGAGGTAATGGACTCTCTTTCACTTATATTTCTTCTATCAAAGGCTAGTTGGATAGTCATTTGTAAGACCATTATGGGGGCAGTGGGGGCTTCTTGTTTTAGGTATGGTTTGTATTAGATGTTCTCTAAGAGCCTTCCCAGCTCTGAGATTCTGTGATTCTATAATCTTGCTTCTAGGGACAGATGTAGAAGAAAATTTTTGTTGTTGTTCAGCCATTTTTTTCACTCATGTTTGACTCTTCATGACTCCATTTGGGGTTTTATTGCTAAAGATAATGCAGTGGTTTATTAGTTCCTTCTCTAGCTCATTTTACAGATGAGGAAACTGAGGCCAACAGAGTTAAATTATTTGCTCAGGATCACACAACTAGGGAGTATCTGAGGCTGCATTTGAACTCAGGAAGATGAGTCTTCTTCACGTCCTGCCCTCCATCTACTGCACAACCTAGAAGACCACCACCACCACCTTGCCCCAGGAGACACTACAGAGAGGCAAATTTTGGCTTAATATACAAAGAAATCTAATTAAAGATAATGAAAGGACAATGGGCCATTTTGAGAGAAATCAGGCTTCTGGAAGTTTTGGTTGATGATTGCATGACAACTGTTAGGCTTGTTGTGATGGGGATTTTTGTTTAGGTCCAGGTGTGACTAGGTGACCTTTGAGGTCCTTTTTAGTTCTGATAGCACATCCTCAGAACCCACTACAGCTTTCACTTTCTTCTTCCTCCTGTGGAGAGTCACAGTGGATAGAATAATAATGATGGCTCATATCCATATGATACTTTGCAAAACCCTTGCCTCAGGACCACCACATTAAATACAGCTAGTATGAGTGCTCTCACTTTATAAAAGAAACTGAGTCTTCAGAGGAGGGATGTGAGTTGCCCAAAGACACATAAGTAAGAGTTGGCCCTTATATCCATGTCACCTGAATCCAAAACAATTCCTCATTTCATCCAATCAGCTGTCAAGTCTTATAATTTCTGCTTCCATCATATCTCAGACCTGGTCCCTTGTCTCCATTCTCACTCCATGATCATCCTAATTCAGAACCTTATTGGAATTGCAATAGCCTCCTAATTGGTTTTCCTATAGCCAACTTCTTTCCTCTTCAATCCATCTTCTACAAGCTGACAAACTGATATTTCTAAAATACAGGACTGAGTGTATCATTGCCTTCTTCTAGAAGTTTCAGCAACTCCTTATTATCCATTGGATAATACATACACTCCTTTGTTTGATATTTAAAACTCATCATAGTTTGGCTCCAAGATATCTTCCCAGGCTGATTCTGCATCACTCTCCTTCATGCACCATGCATTCAAATCAGGCTTGTCAATTTGATGCTCCCTACACACAATATTGCATCTTCTATGCATGTATTTGATTGCTGTTTCTTTGCAGACAGCACTCCATTTCCCATTTCTGTGCATTCCCCTGACTGTACCCCATGACTGAAATGTTTTCTTGTCTCCTTTCCAATTCTTAGAAGTCCTGGCTTTCCTCAAGACTCAAGTCAAATACAACCTTCTGCAAGAGGACTTTTTTGGGATTCCCAGATGCTAGTGCTTTTCCCTTTAACGTTATCTTTGGCACAATGGCTTGCACATAATAGGTGCTTTAAAAATACTTTGTTGTTGAGACATTTCAGTAGTGTCTAGCTCTCTTTGACCCCATTTGGGGTTCTCTTGGAAAAAATAGTGGAGTAATTTGCCATTTCCTCCTCCAGCTCATTTATAGATGGGGAACTCAGGCAAACAGGGTTAAGTGACTTGCCCAGGGTCACAAAGCAAATAAGTATCTGAGGCCTGATTTGAACCCAGGTCCGCCTGATTCTATCTAGTGTGCTAGGTAGCTAATTGATTACTCTGTTAGTATCTTGTAAGTACCTACTTAGTTACATTTATCTTACCATTAGAATGTGAACTTCTTGAGGACAGGAACTGTTTTTGCTCCTTTCTATGGGGATAGTACTTTTTAAAGTGTTTACCACAGTGTCTGGAATATAGTAGGTGTTTTAATAAATGCTTATAGATTGAATGACTGTGACTGGAATGTTTTTTGTCTTTATCTCTACCTTTTGGGACCATTAGCTCTCTCTCAGGTTCAGTGTAGTGAACTGAACTACAAGACATGTTTCCTCATCTCATTCCCCCAGTTACTAGTGACCTACCCCAAATCATTTTGTATTTATATTTTATATATTTTAATGAATTTTCCTGGTATATGTTATTTCACCACCTCTTCCATAGACTATAAGCTCTCTTCCTTCCTTCCTTTCTCTTTTTTTCTTTCTTTCTTTCTTTCCTTCTTTCTTTCTTTCTTTCTTTCTTTCTTTCTTTCTTTCTTTCTTTCTTTCTTTCTTTTTTCCTTTCTTTCCTTCATTCCTTCTTTCCTCCTTCCCTCCCTCCTTTCCTCCTTCCCTCCCTCCTTTCCTCTCTTCCTCCCTCTTTTCCCTCCCTCCTTTCTTCCTTCCTTCCTTCCTTCGTTTATCCTCTCTCTCTCTCTCTCTCTCTCTCTCTCTCTCTCTCTCTCTCTCTCTCTCTTTTCCTTTCTCTTCTTTCTCCTCTCCAGAATCTTATGGTAAGTACTTAATAAATACATGTTTAATTCAATAGAACCATAACACAATGTTTCTCAAAAAGAAGTTTTGTTACTCCATCTAAGTAATTTCCCTTCAATGGGACTCAGTTTCCTCATTTATAAAACGAGGTCTGTAGATTAGTGATGATATACAAGTTCTCTTCTTGTTTTCTGGCTCTCTCTCTGTTTCTATGTATGTATATGTATACATACAAACAGACCACACATGCACATATATTACATATGTATGTATAAATACATAAACATATACATATATTTCAAAGTTCTCATTTAAGAGGTTAGTGGAAGGTTTCTGCATCCTACTCTAAGTGACTGAAGACACCTTAGGCATCATTAGAAGTCAATTCAGTATTACCACACATACTCTATCCACTTCTCTGGTATCTCTCCATAGAGAAGAGAGGAGGAACTTTCATGCTAATGACTATAAAAATAAACCCTTATGTCCCTCAATATTCTACTGAGGAAGCATTTTGTGGAGTCTTGGACTGGAAATGATTGATTCAGTCTCTTGAATCTGTTTTGAAAGATAGTAATGCATCAGTGCTTAAGTACCACTCAGTCTTTGCAGGGCACCTACGATTCCCAGGAAGGGTTGGCAGACACCCTCCTTTGTTAAGAGAAATTCTTTAGATGCCTTCCACAATCACCTACCTCTTCTCTCAGACTCTATCATCAGCTTAGGACCTTTATAATCACAGAAGCTAAATTCTATAGCCAAACCAAGGGAGAAGATCCAAGGGCTTAGGGAAAAAGTTACATTGGGTTGCAAATGACCTTGTGCAGTCTGATGTAATCACTTTCCCCCTGAATTAGTAAAGCTGATGCTATTATGAACCAGTCCCAGGATTTCAGGGTACTGCTGGTGCTGGTGATTTTCTCTGAGGAATGACTGCCCCACGAATACCATATCTGTACAGAAATAGCTCAAAGACCGGAACCCCAGAACCTCATCCCTTCGATGTCTGTTATTTCCTTTAAATCTGACATTTTGTGCAAGCATGATCATTTTCCTTTGTGTAATCAACTTAGACACTGGTTCAAGAGGGTTACAACTTGCCTTCTATGTCCTTAGGGCCTCAGGCAGGCTTCTGCTGGTCTGTGTCTGAGTGATATGAAGGAACTGGGGGATTGATCCTCATAGTGTTACATTACCAGAGATATCCATTACTGAAAAGAACTGACTTCAGAGCAGTCTGATGAGTCATAACTGAGGGCATGTTTGTGAGCCTGGCCTCTACTCAATCGGGTCAGAATTAGGGATAAATGAGTCAGCTATTTGCCCAGGGCCCAAGACACACAGTGAACTACAAATAAGTGTGCCTTAAAATATGCCTTTAAAAATGTATATATATATATATATATATATATATATATATATATATATATATATATATATATATATTTCATTCCTTGCATGGCATCCAGAGGATGATTTTGCGATAAGTTGATCATTAAGTATGTAAGTTAGGTGTTACAATCAATGAATAAATCAGTCAATCAAAACATATGTATTAAGAAAAAAGCATGGTGCTAGTCACTAAGCACATAAAGGCAAAAATGAAATAGTGTCATCTCTTGAGGTATTTAAGTTCTATAAGTAGACAACTTGTATGTGTACACATATGCACAAAGGAAGTATATGCAATATGCATACAGTCATCTCCTGGCTGCAATCCGCCCCTCCCCTGGTCTTTCTCTACCATCTTTATCCCCCCTACCTCCCATCCTTTCAACTTCCTTTTTATGTGCTGTCTTCCCTATTAGAATGTAAGCTCCTTGAGGGCAGGAACTGTCTTTTTGCTTATATTTATACTCCAAGTGCTTAGTACAAAGCCTGGTACACATTAAATGTTTAGTACATGCTTGTTGCCATAAAAGGAGATTTTTTTCTTTTTGTGAAAGGGAAGTGCTGTCATCAGTGAAGGGAGATCAAGAAAGGTTTCATGTAGGATGTGCTAACTGATCTAAGTGTTAAATGAAACCAGGGAATTCTAAGAAGTGAGATTCTAAGAAGACAGTACCACATATGTTGTCAAATTGAATTGGACAATAAAACAGAAGAGACTCAGATTCCAAACCCTGCCCTGGATACCCATTGTCTTGGCTAAGCTGGTTGCTTATAGTGAGGAAGCAGAGGGATAGTGGAAAGGGCACTAGGTCTGGAGTCAGAAAATCTGGGTTTGTAACCAATGTCTAACATGTGTTCCCAGCTTACCTATAGGCAAGTCATTCAATTTCACCAAGACTCATGTATATTACCCATGAAAGGAAAATTGTGATATTTGTCCACTCACTTGGTAATTGTGAAGAAAAGAAATATCTCTATTTTAGAAGTTTATTATTATAATAATATTAGATACTAAATTATACATTTATATAAAATATATTATATATTAAGTTATATATTATTATAATTACCATAATCTATTATTATTATTATTATTATTATTATGTGGTGCAGTGGGTAGAGTGCTGGACCTGGAGTCAGGAAGACTCATCTTTCTGAGTTCAAATTGTTTACTAGATGTGTGAAGCTGGTCAAGTTACTTAACCCTGTTTGCCTTAGTTCCTCATCTGTAAAATGAGCTGGAGAAGTAAATGGGAAACCACTCCAGTATCTTTGCCAAAAGAACCCCAAAAAGTGTCACCAAGGGGCAGACAAGACTGAAACAAATGAACCCCAATAATTATTAAAGCAAGTGAGGGTTTCTTCTCTTGAAGTAAAGAAGAAAGTTCTTTCTCAAAGGGATACAAGAGAATTTCAAGAGAAAAAGAAGAATTCCGGTGGAAGGCAGAGCCTTTGCTTCTTAATCCAAACCCAAAGGACAGATGTTCACTTCTCAACAGTCTAGGTTGACTTATGTCTCAAAAAATGCTGTCTTGGAATCAGGTGGAAGAGAAGGTTCAGTGAATATGATTCATCATTCAGCAAAAGTTTGGCGTAATGGATGTCTAACCCTGTACTAGGCAATGAGGGACAAAAAACATCTTGACTGGCTTCCTTGGGAGGTTAAGTTACCTCTCTTCACAGAAGGGTAGGTGACCACTTTTTGGGAAAGGCTACATGGTGGAGTGGAAGAGTCAGGAAGACTTGCTTTGAATTCTGCCTCTGTCTCTTACTAGCTATATGACCATAAACAAGTTATTCATTATTTCTGGGTCTCAGTTTTTGACCTAAAAAATCAGTGTGGTACTACAAGGCCTGTAAGCTCCCTTCCTGTTCTAAATCTGAGCCTATGACCATGTAAAATTCTATTATATGACCTAAATAACTACTGAAGTACCTGTCACCTTTAAGATTCTGTGACTTATCTTCCTCTCAGTTTCCTCATCTGCAAAAATGAAATCTAAATCAGTGATTCCTAACTTCTGTGGCCATGAAAATCTTTTCCAATGTCAAAAGATTTCAAGGACCCTATCCCCCTCCTCCATACCTACTATCTGAAGAAACAGAACTCATTGCCTCAATTCCTCATCTGTAAAATGAGTTGTAGAAAGGAATGGCAAACTACTGAGCTATCTTTGCCAAGAAAGTCCCAAATGGGGTCACGGAGAGTTGACACAACTGAAATGACTCTACAATTACTTTTTAAATACTGAATCATGTCAAATACTGGATTTAATCTGAGATTATAAGAGCATAAGTATTCAAGTACTCTTCATAATAACCTTTCAGTATCTTCATTGGTGGGGAAGACCTGATGAGGGAGATGAAAGGCTCATTATGAAGACTCCTTTTAATTGTCCTTGGCCTGGGAAACATTGAGCTACATAATCACTAAGGTTCCCAGCAACCCTAAATCCAGTTCTCTAGTAAAAGAGGAGGTTTGGCTATCTTACCCCTCTGACTCCTTTCAAGGCTAAATCTATCACTTTGTAATCCTAATATTAGTCCTGGTCCATGGCCAGAAGGAGCATTCATTCAAACTGGGAGTTAGAATATGTCCTATAGTTCAGGGTGAATAATACTGGAGAAGGGCATTATATTTGTTGAAAGGAAGTCAGGAAGGTTACTGTTTCACCAGAAGGGGAGCGTGAAGTGCCGAGTTATTACAAGTAAGAAGGGGTAGGAAAGAAGGATTGTTGCTATACAGTATTATTTGAAATTTGGGTTATGAAAGGAATGAGAGAAAGAACACCAGTCTGGAAGTTAGAAGGTCACCATTGCAGTTTTAGCACTGGCTCTGATCTCTTAGGGAAGCTTGGATTCTCTGAGTATCCATTTGCTTATCTGGAAAATGAAGTCAGTCAGAGTACATGATCTCCAAGTTTCCTTCTAACTATAGCATTATGGGTTTCAAGGGCCCTTCCAGCTCTAATATCTGTGTTTTATATTGTAATAGTCTATGTCCTTAGGCCACTTCTAGTTCTAACATCCTATGTTTTATGTCCTAACATTCCATGGCCTAAGGCTCCTTTCAGCCCTAACATTCTATGTTTTATGTTCTGACGTTCTATTTCTTAAGACCTCTTCCAACTCTAACATTTTATGACTTATTCTCTAACATTCTATCTTCTATGAGCCTTTCCATCTCTAATGTTATGTGTTTAAATGTTCTAACATTCTGTGTTCCAGCTCAACATTCTATATTCTCTGATAAGTAGTTTGGAAATTGCCTAAGGGCAGAGAGAAAGGCCCAATTAATGTAAATGCTTTAAGTAAACTAAAGAGGAACCATCCCCTCCCCCCATGATATTATTTTTTACTGTTCTTTTAAATTTTGCAGAAAAATGAGAAATGTGGCTCATAACTTTTTCTATAGCTCTGTGTGTTTAGTCTTATGTGAATTCCTCCTATTGTGTGTGCCATGCAAGAAATAATTGGCAGAAATGATTAATATGAAGAGAGGTTGCTGGACAAAATGGAAAGAACAATGGTTAAGCCAAAACTCAGTAAATTGCTAGCTATGTGGCTCTGGGTAAGTCAGTGAACCTCTCTGAGGTTCTTTTTATTTCCCTGTAAAAATGAGAATGGTCCATGGGGTCACAAAGAGCCAGACATGGCTGAATGAATGAACAACAACAAACAGGAAAATAATCATACACAACTGTGCTGACATCCTCATAGGGCTGAAGTCAGCAAAGTCTTTGTAGTTCTTAACAGGATATAGAAAATTAAATCTTTGGTCATTAACATTTATAGCAAAGGAGAAGGTAGCCTCCTTTCCACCAGTAATTGCATAATAATAATAATAGTAGCAAGAACAACAACAACAGCCAGTATTGCAAAGTGCTTAACATGTAATATTATTTGCCGCATTGTTTTAAGTGACTGTGGAGCTGAAATTTGAAATGGTTGACAATGATAGGCTTTTTCAAGAGAATTCAGTCGATGGGAAGTGGAAAGCCATATAAAAGATGGAAACATAAAATAAAATTTGAAAGCTTCAATGCCAGGCTAGCCTAAGGCAGAAGTCACTCAAGTACTCACCCGGGGCCACATTTTCTCTAATGTTCTCGTCTCAATGTGTGGAGTCATGGGGGCGTTGGAAGAAATTTAATAACTATGTTCAGCCAAAATAACTTCTGAACTATTAGGAATAAAGCCTAAGAGAGGAGGAGTCCAGGAGAAAAAGAGAGAGAGAGAGAAAGAGAAAGAGAGAGAGAGAGAGAGAGAGAGAGAGAGAGAGAGAGAGAGAGAGACAGTCCTTTGGCTAATTCTGTCTGTGTCCCTAAATGACTTTTGTCAGTGAATTAGGGAAAAGAGGTGCAGATTCTTTCTGGCTGATGATTTTTTACAGACCCTCTCTCCAAAGCTTGCTTACTCACTTTATCTATCTATCTATCTATCTATCTATCTATCTATCTATCTATCTATCTATCTATCTATCTTTCTATCTACATATTAAATTTTTATTAAGTTTCTACTATGTGCCAGGCACTGTGCTAGGTTCTGGGGATACAGTGAAAAATGAAACCATCTCTGGTCACCTAGGGCTCACATTTTACTGACAATGGAGGGAATTGGGGAGGAGAGTAGAAAACACATATATGTCACCCAGTGCTAGGGCAGTCCACTCTTAAGCAAAGTGTATGGTAGTTGACACAGCATGCCTAGAGAGGAAGGCCAACCTTTCTCTAAGTGAATTAGAAAAATAATACTAGCTTCCATTTATGTGATGTTTTCTAATCAGTGTAGTGGAAAGAACACTAGGCATGGAGTCAGGAAGACCTGAGTTCAAATATGACCTCAGATACTAGCTATATGATCTTGGTCTGGTCACTTAACCTCTGTCTGCCTCAGTTTCCTCATCTGTGAAATGAGAAATAATAGAACCTGCCTCTCATGATTGTTGTGTGGATCACCTGAGATAATATGTTTAAAGTTCTTAGCATAGTGCCAGGCACATAGTGTCATGTAAATGCTAACTATTTATTATTATTATTCATCACTTACTTCTTTTGAACATCATAGCAACAGTAAGAGACAGAGAAAGTATTTTTTTTATTAACCAAATGCTTTATTAACTTCTGGTTTACATCATTCATTTCTGCCAGATTTTGAGTTGCAATTTTTTCTCCCGTTTTTCCCCTACCCACCATCCCAGAATAGCAGTCCCACAAGAAATCGCTTCCTCCAATCTGCTCTCTCCCATATCTTCTCCCATACCCCCTTCGACTTTTCCATTAGAGCAAGGTGAATCTCTGTGCCCCAATGCCTGTACATCTTATCTCCCAATTACATGCAAAAGAGTATTAATAATAGTATTTATATATATTTGAAACATTTAATTTTAAGACTTCGAATTTGAGATCCATTCCCTTCCTCCCTTGTCACCTATTCCCTCTGGGAAGATAAGTAATTCAGTATATGTTGTACATGCCTAGCTATGCAAAACATTACCATAGTAGATATATTGTACAAGGCTGCTTATAATTCCC